>BMAO01018142.1:0-16176 GCA_019973975.1 Trichonephila clavata | reverse complement strand
TACATATTAACGTCACCGCATCAAAATTTGCATTACGCGAACCGCGCAAAGTTTCACCAAAATCTGTTTTTTCTCCTTCCAAATAAAAACACGCAAGATTCTGTTATTATTGTTATTCTCTTCTGCTGTGTTATGATTATCATGGCGGATTCACATGGCGCAAATTGGGCTGTGGTGACATACACATAAATGCCAATCTCCAAAAAAAAAAAAAAAAAAAAATAGCTCATTGGCTAACCAGCAAAAGTTTTGTTTAGACTCATTTTTTCAAACAGTTGATGTTACTTTAGATTCTGGAACGTTTAAACATCTCTTGGAATGAACAGGCGGGCACACTTGCAAAATCATTCACATCTAATGTTTGTATCAAACAAGATTTCTCCTGAAGACAAAAAAAAAAATTAGATTATTTTCGGACCATAAAAATGGAAAAACCATGAAAAATTTTAATTCCAGCCAATATTTAGAAAAAAGTAGAGAACATTCCGACTGTAGAACAATATTTTTAACAGGACAAAAATAGAAGAGAGGAAATTTTGGGGGCATTCGGATCATCCCCAATCAATTGGATAGAAAAACTCAAAATGTAGCACCTGCAAAAGCTTAAATAATTTGGATCATATTCTCTTAACTTGTAATAAATGCGCCACTCACAGGAATTCGCTTTGGAATACACTTAAAATAGATGCAAATAGCAAAATCACATTTAGAGGACTTTTAGCCAAGGTAATAGTAAATAAATATTTAAAGCACACATTTATACAGAAGATGAAATTCTTTGGTATTTATTGATCAAGAACTGTTTTTCTTTTTTCACTTTTAGTTTTTGTTGATATATATGCTTTATAATTTCCTATCCAATCATTTAATCAACTCCTTGTTCAGAAAAAATTTACAGCTTGTTTGCAGAAGTAACATTATGAGAGTCATTTTCCTTAGATTTTTTTCAAGAGGGATAATAGCCTGTGTTGTTCTAAATCCCTTTATATCGTTCAAATAATTAATATATTTTCTTGGTATTATTATTGTATGTGTGTGTGTGTGTGTGTTCAGCAACAATTTGACCGATTTCAAATCCAATTTTTCAAGTTTTTTGCTTACAGATTTAGATAAAATATTTCATTATATCAACAAAATTATTTCATGTGTTTCATTTTTTGCAAAGCAATGAGTTATCGAAGCGAAAGTAAATATCATGTATTTTAATGTATAACCTTATAACGTAACATTAATCTAATGTATAATCCTATAATGTATTTTACTAACATAAGACACAAATATCACCTATGAATAATTTTAGTTTTTTCTAATTCTAAGAAAAATAATTGCTTAATTCAAAATTATTAATAATCAATTTTCATTATAACTATTATAAAATTTTTAAGTTAAAAAAAGTAATAAAAAATTTAGAACCTCCCTACAACTCGCAGAATCTGCATTATCTTACCAAAGAGTGGCCATTTTGTTTCATTTGAAATGTGTTTCCTTAACTGGAAAATTTTTGAAAGTTAATTTAATATGTTATGTGAGATGTATCCAAATAAGCCGTTTAAAATATAAAAAAAAATATTTGTAAAGAAAAATTGTAATTGTTTGGAGAAATAAGTTGAAATTTAAATTATACAGAATTTTTTGCTTCATTCTAAATATATCTTTCCCCCTACAACAGGGGGTAAAAAACATGAATATCGGGGAGAGGGGAAGTGATTTTTTTCTGAGAGCTCAATATTATCGTAAAAGAAATTTCCTCTCTTAATATTCAATTTTAATTCCATATTTCATCTTTAACAATGAAGCTAAATTTTTTCTTCACTCAAAAAATTATTTGTCACATTCTTCGAAAAAAAAAGTACTTTGTTGAATTTTGTTTAGTTTCATTTATTCACAGTTGATATATTCTAGCATAAATTTTTTCATGCTGTATTTTTTAGTATTGAAAATTAATCACTAAAGAAAATTTAAATTGGCTGCATTTTTGCAACTAAGGAATTTGCAGACACAAGTCCCCAAAAATGGGAGCTACTTCATTGGTGACCCCATCTAGTGGCGGCCTCTACTACCAAATTGGGACGCTTGAATTTTATATTCAATTCAAACTCTCATCAGATGCTAAATATTGCCGTGATTTAATTTTGCCGAGAGTACCAAATCCAAATTGATACTCAAGGGATCTTTTGCATGTCATATAAATCATATGACATGCGTGCCTGCGATTTTCGCATCTAGATAATCTATCGATTCTAGCCTTACCTTAGGATTATTAGGAACCTACAACCTTAGGATCATGAGACGGAGGTACGTTACCTCACAGCCACTGAGCCAACTTTATCTATAAAGATGTAGTTGTGTAACACACACGCGCGCTCACACACACACACATCTATATATATCAAGGAGAAAAGCGACTCACGAACTGACTGACTCATCACGATATCTCCGGAATTATTCAATCTACAAGACTTGAAATTTGATAGGCATGTTCCTTTCATGGTGTAGAGATCCGTTAAGAACGTATTTTTTGCGAAATTCGAACCACAAGGGCATTACGGGGGTTAGAGGAGTTTTAAATAAATATTTCTATTTTTAAACTATTAGACGCACTCTCTTTAAATTTGAGAAATAGATTCCTTTCATAGAGTATAGATCAGCTACAAAATGGGTTTTGTGAAAATAGTGCCCCAAGTGGTGTTGCGGAGGATTAGGGGGCGTAATAAATAAATATTTCCGTTTTTAAAGTATTAGATCTACCTGCTTGAAAATCGGTAGGCATGTTTCCTTCGTGGAATAGAGTTCCTCTAACAAAGAGTAAAATGAAAATCGACCCCTAACGAGGGTTGCGATGGGTCAAGGGAGTTATAGAAAAAATTCCTGCTTTTGAATTGTTAGACCCACATACTTGAAATTTGTTAAGCATGTTTCTTTTGTTGAATAGGGAAACACTAAGAAAAGTATTTTATGGAAATTAACTCCTTGGAGGAGCGGGGCTTGCATGTTTGGCTTACATGTTTATTCTGTGGAGTAGAGATCCACCGAAAATTGGTTTTGCAGAAATCTACTTGGTTATAGGGTTACGAAAGTGCAAACATCTTTCTATACCAGGGATGGCGAACCTTTTTGAAACGTGGGTCAAATTTTGTTCATATTTTTTTAATACTAGCTCGTGGGTCACTAATGCCCATTTACATAAGAATTAAGTTTAAAAAATTTTAACTAAGTATTTTTAAAACTAAGCATCTTTAAAATTCAATTGGCTTAACCAGTAAAAATAAGCGAGGTTTGACGATTTAAAATTATTTAGTAGGGCTAAAAGTTCTTAAGTGTTTGGTGCAAATGGCAATGGTGTTTGAATGAACAAGGAGTAACGAATATTACATTCTATATATATTGGGAGAAGTACTATTCATTAGTGCATATATATATATATATATATATATTCAAAATTTCTCTACAAGAGAGAGATGAATTACTTGATTAATACTCAAAAGAATATCAATTGCCAGATAACAAGACAATAGAATTTAGAAGGAGATATGAAAGATTGAAATAACACAGTAAAATATAAAAGAATGGATGCTTCAGTATTATCAACATTGCTGACTTAGGACAGCTAGTATACATAAAATTTCTTTAAAAAAATCCTTCTGTATAAAAGTGGGTTGAACATGTTTTTTGGTTTATTATATATATATATATATATATATAGCAGTAAATAATTCAAAAGAAGACTAATAAATCCAAGCATCCTAAGATGAGACCGGAAGAACCAAGAACATGGAACCATGACAAACCAAAAAGAAATGTATCTAGCGGGGAAAACTATTATGATTTCTCGAGCTGTCACTGGTTTAGGACAGTGAAACAGGATTAAACATTGTTTTGTGAAATCTCAACCTTCTCCTGCAGCAGAAATTGTTTCTACATAATAGTTTCCAGTATAAACTAAGGCAAAAGCCTAAAACCCACGTGGGTGAATATAACAGCAATAGAATAGAAATTGCAATATTAAATTACCATAGGAATCCGGAAGAAATAGACAAATATAAATATGTATAAACAAAAATATTTGCAAGAGAGGTTAATAATGAATATAACCATAATTAACAATAATGTAAATGAGCAAACAAACTCTAATCTTACCCGATGTATACAGATTCCACAATGTACTGACTCACTGCATCAAAAAAAAAAAAAAAAAAAAACACAGCAATACTAAGAATAGAGGCGCCATCTATTATATATATATATATGCCTTTTTTGATAAAATGGCACAGTCTAGCTCTGTTAAAGTTGTATGCAGTCATTTTCCATATTCTATCAAATTATTTGAAAGAGCCAAAAGTGAAGAAATTTTTTACTGGGATAAATAACATATCTATTTTTAGAAATACTTAAGATGCTTTTATAATTGAAGGCGGGGGGGGGATTATTGTTGCAATTTTATTGCAGATATTTCCTAATGATAATATTTTGGCGAAATATACATTTGTTATAAATAAGGAATTAATGATTGGGGTAAATTATTATTCGAAAGTTATTTAAAATTACCAATTAAAGATTGGATAATTATAAGACATTAAAGCTAAGATATTTTTATCAAACGTGGTTACTGCGGTGAATCCCAACAATTTATTTACTGAAAGATAATATGAGCATTTTTTTATTGATAAAATGAACAAAAAGTTATTCAGTAATTCATTCGCAAACGATATCCGAAGACAAAGTAAAGCGATTTAATGCAATAAAAACGTCAGGTTCTCTCTCTCTTAAGCGAAAACGGTGGGCGAAAGCAGAGTAATGATTTGTAGACACAATAAATACGTCAGCTTTCTAAATGAAGACGATGTCTGTAGACAAAATAAAGCTATGTGCCAGTATCCAGAGCAAGGACAGTTTTCTGATACAGGGTAAAGTTGTGCGTCAGTATCTGTAATGAATGATGGTGTCCAAAGACAGGGTAAAGGTATACGGCTGCAATATAAACGTGAGCTTCACAAGCGAGGACAGTTTCCAAGACAGGGTAATGCTACGAGTCAGCCTCTTAAATGAAAGTAATCTCCAAAGACAGGATAATGCTATGAGTCAGCATCCTAAATGAGGACGGTCTCCAAAGACAGAGCAAAGCTAAGAGTCAGTATCCTAAATGAGGACGGTCTCCAAAGACAGGGTAAAGCTAAGAGTCAGCATCCTAAATGAGGACGGTCTCATAATACACGATAAAGCTATGAGTCAGCATCCTAAATGAGGATGGTCTCCAAAGACGGGGTAAAAGTAAATGGACACAATAAAATCGTGAGCTTCCAAAGTGACGACGGTTTCCTAAGACAAGGTAAAGCTATATTAATATAATGAAAACGTCAGATTCTACCGTTTTTACTCAGAAAGGCTTTAATGATATAATCGATTTGCTATCGTAAAGTACTTGTGTGTTTGAACTTGTTTTTAGTTATTTTTAGACAGTTTTAAATGGAAAAAAAAGCCTTTGATGTATCTTAGTAGTGGTATATTTTATTATTTCATCAACATATTTTTAAATAAAAGTAATTGAGCTATTGAAGGCTGTATAAGCCGTTAACTTTTTCTAATTAAACAGGAGCAAAATATTTAATCCGTACAATCAGAAGTCCTTTCAATTCTTCAAGTACTTAAAGTTCCATGCCATACTCGAGACAGTAAGATACTGAAATCTAGTCTTCGCTCTTTTGGTCAATTTCATTTTTTTAAGGGATTGAATTTGTTTTTCGTACCTTAGTTAAGATTTTACTGATTTCGCCCTGTGGGGAATGTAATAAATCTGGTAAAGACTCAACAACTTTTTCTCAAAAAAGTAATAAATTGCATGGGGAATTCCAACTCTGTCATGCAGATTTCTTTTTTTAATGGTAGTTTAATAGCTAATTTCTGCTGTTTTATTTTTAATAAATGATTTCCTAATTTTTTACACTTTCCATAATGAAGTCGCTTCTTTCAGCCTCAAATGATTTATTTATTTATTTTTAATTTTTTACTGCTTTGGCTTATTTTAATTTCTTTTTCTACAATAATTTTGAAAAATTCTTCATATTCAATTTTCTTCTTCATTTTTCTGCGTCGTTTTACTTGGAAAATAAAGGGAATTTCTTGTTATTCCACTTTTTAAATCATTTTAAATTGTTGTAATTCTATAGTTCTCAGTTGTTTCATCACGTTCAGTAATACTTTTTATTCTTCATATTCGCGAGGTGCGAGGCGGCCATCTTGAATAAAATCTACATTCCATCTATAGCCTGTTTGGCGCGATTTTAATCACGCCTAAGGCTATAGCAAAATAAAAAAAAAATAAAAAAAAATAGCGTAGATTTAGAAGAATTAAATATTGCATTTAAAAAAAACGTGTGCACTTGAAATAAACGAAAGATCTAATAGCTACAATATTTAGATAACCAGAACACGGTAGTTGCGTTCGAAATCGTAGCAAAAGAGTTTTACTTACGTAGTCTGTGAATACGAATAAGTGCGAATCTATATGTTGTTTTACAGTTCCGTTACGTTTCTTATTCCGCTAAGCTCCATAGTCTTTCGGATCCATACGTATTAGACCATATTTTTGGTAACACTTCACTGCGTTCACTTTCGAAGAAAATAAGTTCCCAATTTTAATAATTTTTCGCAACAGAATAAGAGAAGAATAAAATAAAAGAATTAACCAATTAAAATAATATTATCTTCGATCTAGGTTATTGTGCTTGAACATGTGCGAGAAAAGTACAAACTATAAAAGAAGAGTAAATTTCGAGCATGCGCTAGCAAAATTAGTGCGTTTGAATAAGCGTAGGAATGGTATTCCTTTATTGGTGGCAGATCGTGCCAATTGGCGACATTATTCGATTCGATATTATAATACTTTATAGGTATTGTACTATCCATACATAATATGTATCTCAATCATCACCATAGATATTTATCAATTTATTAATACATTTGTTGGTTTTTTGCATCAACATTACAATTATTTTTGAGGAAAATATTTTTAAAAAGTATTCTTTAAAAAAAATTAAATTTTGTCGACACGGTTTGCGCTAGTTTTTTTTCAGTACAGTACTGTGCGAATTATTGGGACAAACACAAGAATTTTTACAAATGTTGTTTAATTAGTATAGTTCGACTTACATGCATGGTATAGCAATCTAATGCAAAATATGTCCTTCTCTAGCTTTAATGAGATCCTGTACACAGTTTGGCATGGATTCCACTAAATTAGAACATAAATTTTCATCTCGTCATCACGAAGCCAAACTTTTATAACATTCTCAATCGTTGTTTTCTTTGTTGGGAATTCCATTTTACTCTCTCATGTCTCTTTACAATGGTCCACAAATTTTTAATGGGATTTACATGAGAATTACTAGGCCATTGCAGAACCGTTATTTTCTGTTTTTCAACAAATTCGTTGTTTTAGCTTAGAAGTATGGCATGGAGCAAGATCTTGTTGAAAGATACAAACACCACCAGCGAACGTTTGCATCATATGCACAATTTTACTTTCTATTATAGGTATTGTTTAGAGTTCATCATTCCTTCAGCTGCTAATAAGCTACCAAGTCCTCCAGAAATAAAATAACCTCAAAAACATCTGTTTCTGAGGATGCTTAACTGTTTGAATAAGATGTTCTCCACCCCTTCACGTGACAAGTCTTGGTCGAAACCCTTGAACAAAAAAAAATGCGTTCGTCGCTGAATACAACCTTCTTCCAATCTTGTGCAGGCCGGGATTGATATTTCTTCGCCCAATCCAAACGTTTTTTCTTCATTGCAGGTGTTAAAAACTGTTTATCGATTGGTTTTCTTGTAAATCTCCCAGCTTCAATAAGGCTTCGTCGAAATGTCTATGAATCCACGCTCTCACCAGTAGCTAATAATTTTCTCTGGAGATCTCTACATGTTTTGTAAGGATGCATTGTACTATTTCGTGCAAGAAACTTGTCTGTTCGAGGCGTGGTCTTGTATTCGCGTCCAAATTTATTCTTTCATTTGGGAGACACTGTCCCAAAATTCTTTTACTGATTAATAATCCTAGAAACACTGCATTTTCCACCTGTTGTAGCAATGTTCCTCACAGTCATAGAAGTATGCTGACTAAGGGTAACTAATTTTTTCATTGATATAAAATTATTTTATAAGAAATCCCATACATGTAATAAAATATTTTTAATTTTTACTGTGGAATCAATATTATCTGCAAGATTTTCACTCAATTTTTCCTTCTAATTCAGAAATCAAATCTTCAAATTTTGTTTTCCACACTACGCTGCTTCAACTAATTCCATTTCTAAATTATCGATACCTAGCCACATAAATTCGGTTAACTCTATTGTTTTGAATTCTATTTTGTATGGGTATAAAATAAAGTGAAATGCATTTTCAAAATTGTTAAATTGATTGAATCTCTCTTTAAAATCTTGTTGTATTTCCAGAATATTCATTACATATTTTTTAAATGCATTTTCTTGAATGTCAACAGAGTTTTCAAAAATTATTGTTGTTTGAAAATGTTTTTGTAATTGAGAAAAATATTTCATGATTTTCATTTCCAAATCCTTAGTAAAGATGTCAAGTTTCGTCATAAATATTTTAATGTTTTGAAACATTGTTAAAACAATTAATCCATGTTTTTTATTCAGTTCATTAAAATTCTGATTTATGTCCCATAGAAACATTTGATCAGTAGATTAATGTATATTGGATAATTCATCGAACTGTTGTCTTTTTCAATTAAAAAGATCTTAATTTCTTCTAATAACGTTACAAAGCAATGAAGGACTTGACTGAAACTAAGCCATAGGACGTTCTTGCATGTCAAAATTTCTGAATATTGGCATTCAATTTCTCTAAGAATTGTACAAATTGCCTTTTATAAAGAGCTCTTGAGTTTATATAAAGTTGGTTATTTTTATAACAACTGACAGTACAATGGAAAATGTTTTTTAAACCATGCTTCGCAAATAAAACTTGCTGGTGTATTATACAATGAAATTCAATCAGGAAATGTAAGATATTTTGCTTAAGATGCTGAATAAATCCAATGTTTCCCCCTACCATACTAGGTGCACCGTCTGTTTTTACAGAAATTATTCTCTGAAAGTCAGTATCCATTTCTTTAAATGCAATATCAAATTCTGCAAAAATATCAAGACTGGTACACTATCCTTTCAACGTTATTGCTACATAACTCTTCTTTCATTATATTTCCAAACTTATACCGACCAAAAACAACAAATTGTGCATAACCATTTATATTATTAATCTCATCTATGCAATTGAATACATTTCTACTTAATTTAAGGCGTTATGTATTTGCGCGAAAAAAATATTTGTTTTCCAATTCTATTACTCGAAATTTAATTATATTGCGACTTATAAGAAACTCATTTATACACTTAATAATCAAGCATTTTTCTTTAAAATCAGCAAACAATGTAGGATTACATTCTAAAAACACTTTTTTTTACAAATTCTTCTTCTGAAAGAGGTTTCCTATTGCAAGCAATGCAAAGGGCAACTTGGAAACTAGCAGCTGTAATATTATTTTTTGGAACCAAAAAACTTTTTTTTAAACACTGCTTTGAGAAAAATTCTCTCTTTTTTTTTTTTGTAAAAATATGTTTTTCTTTCTTCATCTGTCGACATACCGAGATTAGAATGCTACGTTTCAAAATGTCTTTTTACATTATATGTTCGTGCAGTCACTTTTTCATTACAAATTATAATTATAACTTTTTTATTCATTTCAATTCCTCCATATTTATCAAATTATTCAGCTTGATATGGCCAGGAACTTGTATGGCTTGTTTTTAATTTTTTAACCGCCGACAATAGTACAGGGCTACATTTAAAAATATTTATAATCTGAATACAATAATTTGAGAAGAAATTTTGTATTAAAATACCTATATATATATATATATATATATATGGAATCCGTGGTCGTGGAGTCGTCATCAGATTGAATCTCTCAAAGATAGAAAAGCAGGCAGTCTTCGCGCGCAGGCGCAGCTGATCCAAACCGAAAGCAAAACTTTCGGAGAGAGAGAGATGAGCGAGCGAGAGGTCTCGACAAGGAGGTCGCAGAGCCAACGCTGCAGAAAGGAAAAGCAACCGGGAACCGACTGGCCGAGAAGGGACCAGCTCTAATCTATACTAGAAGTGGTGTGACGTGAAGGTCGCCCATTCTTCACCTGAACTACGTGTGTTACCATTGTGAACTGAGAACCATTGTGTATGATAAGAGAGAAAGAGACTGAGGTTCGCGAGCAGGCGTTCCCGTCGTCGATACATCATGGAACTCTATCTGTTAGAAATTAGCTACTTTTCTTTAATTAATAATTGTTAAGTTTTAAATAAATGATAAGAAAGACAAAAACTTTAGCCCCTTTTTGTCTCCCATATATATATATATATATATATATATATATAATACACATACATATTTTTACTTTTAAATGCGTTCGAAATGTAAGTTCAACACTGGTACTGACTGATGCAAGTGCCTTAAATTGCGAGCCAAAAATTGCTATTATCGAGAATAAGAGACGTATGCATGGCCCCTATTGGCATATCACAAGGTGAAACAGTGCTATGGAAGTCTCTTTCTACAAACAAAACTGAACATAAGCTTACAAAAGTGCATTTCTTCCGAAGAAAGTGCTTCAAATATGGTTATTTGCTTTGGTTTGTCAATTTTTTTTTATCAAAAAAAAATTTGAGTAAAATTATACAATTTATTTGATATTTTGTAAGCACTTTTGCTTTATTTCAAGTACTACATATTTTCATTTATATTTGTTGCAGTTGCGTAACTTTGGAACTGTAATGATCAAACTGAAGGTTATAGACATAATTTAAATTGATTTTGTGTCAATGTAGTGCTTGAAAAATACAGAACAAAAATAATCCACACAAGTTAGAAGAACTAAATAAACCCACGTAAACAAACAAGTGGTTGCTCAGCAATCGTGGGTCAGTGGCTGACCCACGGGTCATAGGTTCGCCATCACTGGGGTAGGGGGTGCCAGCTCAGGTGTCGTCCTCGTCACTTGACCATGGTTTAAAATTACGAGGTCCATCGCCAAAATCTCTCGTGTATCTGAACAGTGCGACGTTAATATTCACTCACTCACTATTCATCTAATTGCTGAGAAATTAATTTACCTCATCAAGAACCAATACTTACAAAGATTTAACTGGATAAAAACCACTGTTGCCAAATTTCCCAGGCTAAATTATTTTAGAGAATTCCTTTTCATATAGGGTTTTAGCAAAAATATCAATTTTACAAAAAATCCCGATGTGATGGGGGAAAATGTAGGTCATTTTCGAAATCAGTGCACTAAATAATATAAAAATCACAGAAAACCTCTTTTGTACTTTTCCAAAACTTTAATTTTGAAGTCTTGTGTAATTAATAGACGGAGACTCTATCATAGAGCGGCCGGTGAGCATAGAGCATTTATACAAACGGAGCGACACTATTTTTGTAGCCATTTATTTGTGTGTAATAATAATTCTAGGTTACAATATTATACTGATTTGGTGCTGTGTCCTATGCATAATATCTGAAATTAAAAGATACTTACGCACCTGTTTATTGGTTTCAGGTAAAAAGTAAGTACAAATATACATTCCTAAATTATTTAAGTATGAAGACACGGAGTAAAAATATTAGGATTATTCATGCAGGTTCGTGACCTAAATTGCTAAGTAATAATTTTATTGATAATATCCCTTCACATGAAATGAGTTATTTTCAAAATAAAGATCCAAACAATATATATTCTGTTTCCCTAAGAGAATACAAAGAACAAAAGAGATCATTTTCTAATAATCATTTCATTAAAAAAAATTAAAAATGGCCAAGTGCTGGAAAGATCTTGGCTTTGTTATTAAACTAGTATTGGTAGTGTTTTTTGTTGGACCTGCAAACTTTTTCTAAAACGAATTCTCAATGCACAACCGTCTTTTCTGATTGGAAACACGTAACAAGCTATTTAGAAAATCATGAAAATTCTATTGAACACATCCAATGTTAGTTTGGTTGACATGAAAAGAAAATAAGAAAGTTTTAGATAAAAAAAAAAGTTACACAGGAGCAACTAAGAAAAGATACAGAATATTACCACAATGTCCTCAAACGTGTTATTGCGGTAGTAAAGTATTTGGCTACAAGAGGTTTAACATTTAGAGCAGGGGTACTCAACCGTTTCTTATGCCGAGCCACATACATGTAAAATGTTTTTTACCCGAGCCGCAAGATGAAGATTAATGGAGAGGGGAAGTTATAAAATCAAGGTTATTTAAAATGTGAAAAATTGGTCAAAATATAAAATCTTATAATTTTCAAACAAAACTCACAAAGTGTAGGTTTCATTCACTTTTTACCCAGTTACGGGGGAATTTTTCTATTTCCGTTAATCAATGATCCTTGTCTGCATTCCTAAGCCTTATATATTTTTATTTCAGATATTAATTTATCAAACGCAGGATGTGGTAGCAAAGAGTTTTTATTGAATTACAGACTGAAGTCAGTATTACCTGCTTAAACTGGCTGTCTTATTGCGCATTTTTGTTTCAAATTTATTCAAATATTTTTTGATTTTATTAAAAATACCTGAACAAATAACTGAATTTCTCAAAGAGTACATCGGGAGCATTTAAGAAACACTCTAACATTTTCTGTAATGATTCTTAAGTTTATCATTAACAATTTCATATGTTTGTCAATATATATAATGTATTAAATTTTATAGAGGCTTTTGTTACCTCTGCGTTTTTGGGACATTAAGACCTGCAAAGTATTTATGGCTGTTTCAAAAAGTTTTTTTAAGAAAAATTATTTATCTCGTCTTTAAATGGATCCTCAAAAATAAGAGCCATTGAAAGATTTGTGTTTAGTAGTATAGTGACGAGCAAAATTATATTTTTTATGTATAACATTTTCACGACGAATCAAACAAGTTGTTGATCCATGTTTGTTTTTTTCTACGAAATAGTCAAGATCCCAATCATCTTGAAACATCAATTTTTTTTAGACATGAGGGTTAGTTAAAAGGTAGTTACACCTATAAAATGGTCGCTACTGCATTGTTATTTGTTATCACTAACCATTACAATTACAAAAAGAAAAAAAATTCACAATTCGTAACAGCGCGAAATCCATAGCAAAATTGATATATTTGATTGCCTGATTGATAGAACTCGCTAAATTTTTAGTACATTATTCCTAAATAACTGAATTTGTTATTTCAAAAGACCTAGACCGGGCCACTCAGAATGGTCCGGTAGGCAACATACGGACCACAGGTTGAGTATCGCTGATTTAGAGGTACCGAGGAAGTTTTTGGTTCTCATAATGGTAATTTTATGGGTACCCTGAAACTGCTAGCAGAGTTTGACTCATTCATTCGTGAATATATTGAACAGCGAGAATTACGACCCAAATCGTTAATATATCGTACTTAACAAAAACAATACATGAGCAAATAGTTGAGATCATGGGCAAGCAAATCATTAAACAATTATATAACTCAAATAAATAACAATGACACAAAGTACTATACAACAGTGATGGATTCAACAGCAGATTTTCTCCACAATGGCTAACTTGCTATTATACTACGATAATGTTTTCGGGGAAAAGTGTACGAAAGATGTGTCTCATTAATTAAGATTACTAATCACACAGGTTTATATTTAATTATCTACAAGAATTTTTAGAAACAAATGGACTGCTATTGGATACTTGTAGGGGACAACCATATGACAACGCTGCCAATATGTCCGGTCCATATAATGGTGTGCAAGCTCTTCTAAAAATAAATTCGCTAATTACACTCATTGCAATAGGAATGAATTCTACTGGACTATATCTGTTTCATTGTAATAATTTTATGTAACTTTTTATACTTGCTTCTGAAATCTAAATATTTCTTTCACCTTAAATTTTTATACAAACATTTGACACAAGTTTTTGATGTTTCACAACTAAATCTTAAAATATAAGAAACAATGGTCAAAGTCTCACGAGTGCAGACGATGCTCGCTTATATTTGAGTGTGAAAATTACAGCAGCTAAAATACAACCTCGTTCGAATTATCTCGAGTGTGCATATTTGGAACTGTATAGCGCACTAGAATTAACTCAAGCGCACACGTTAAGGGTTTACATTGCATTATAAATCAACAAAAACGTGGTTTTTACTTGGCGTCATTTGGCGAAAAACTTTTATCGCCAAATGCAACAGTGTGCTGTGCTAGGATTTTACCAATGATTTAAATGAAAGATTTTAAAAAATGCTTAGATCGTGAAAACTACATCAAACAATTTATTTAATTCAAACCCAATATTATTTCAAGTCAAGTTTACTTACAAACTTTAACTGATAGTCAGTACGCTTTGGAGGTTTAAAATTCTTACCAGTTTTTTACGATTGCTGCAGGGGAAGAACGGGGTTCCCCGCGAGCCATAAAACTTCCTGTCAGAGTCCGTTGTCCCTCCCTAATTATCCTTCAAGATGTTAAACTTTTAAAGGGGGGAAAGGATTTCAGAAAAAGACGTCTCTAACGCTTTCGAAGCTGTTACTTGAGGAGGAGGGAAAAACACGTTTGGTGCATTTTTGGTGAGTCCCCGGTCTTACGGGAAAAAACGTGTGGTGCGTTTTTGAAGCATCTCAGGATGGCAGAAAAAGACGTTTGGACCACTTAGAGGGTTGAGATATAGTGGAAATCTTCAATTCTGGGGATAGGGTATCGATCAGGCACTGTTTGTGCATTTAACCTTCTATAATCTCCACATGGTCCTAACGACCCATCTTTCTTGTTAACCAGATGTAAGGGACTAGCCCACTGGGATTTAGATAGTCTGATGATATTGTTATCAAGCATGAACTGGAATTCTTGCTTTGCTATTTTTAATTTATCTGGAGCTAGTTGTCGTGCTCGAGAGTAGACTAGTTGGCCAGTGGTCACTATGTGATGCTCTACATTATGTTTCACAATTCTATTGATCAAATTAAGTTTAGTTAAATCGGGATATAAATTTAATACATCGAAATATTTAGATGTTTTGTTAACGGTGCTTCAGTTACTATTATTTTCGATGGCAGCAACTTCCCCTCTTATCGAAAGGTTAGTTAAACCATCAATTAATTTCTTTTTATACAAATCAATTAAGAGTTTAAATTTTAATAAAAAATCTGCACCTACGATGCCCTTAGAGATTTTTGCCATCACAAATGGCCACTGGAAAGGTCGTCTGAGTCCTAAATTCAACGTTACCATTTTTATACCGTAAGTTGGTATTTCTGATCCATTTGCAGCATACAGTTTTTAATCAGAAGTTTGAGACTGACCTTTGCTCATGGGATGATCCACACATCGGCTCCACTATCCTCCAGGAATTTATAGCCCGTTTTCCTGTCTGTTACGAATAAAAGGGATTTGCGGCCATGTACTTCATCAGCAGCCGGACTTGCCGCTGTGTCTACTGCTGAGGCTGGTTTTCCGGATTCTTCCAGCTGCAAGGTTGGATACATTTCTCCGGTCGGCACTTCTTTCCAAATCTATAATGGAAGAAACAAAGTCTTCCGTTGGGGTCGTAACGGCTTCTGGATCCTGATCGCCTGCGATGGGGATTGCGAGAGTGTCACTGCACACTCATGCTGGCTATTTGGGCTTCCAGCGCTGATATTTTAGAAAGAAGGTCTTCTATTTCGGAAGTGTCTGTCATGATTGTAAAATGTCCAAGATACACGTACGAAAAAAAAATGTCCAAGTCCGGGTCATCAATTATTGTTGCCTATCGGTTCACTTATTGAGATTCCAATAGTGAACAATATTAAATTTATTTCGTTCGTCGAAGGTTTGCATTTACTTTGTAATTCCCATCACAATATAGGCGACAAGCTTTTTAAACAATTTTACAGTTTATTTCTCAAACTTTCAAATCACCATCCTAGTTCAATGATCAGAGGAGAAGTGCGTGGATTCCCACGTTTTTTACAACGCTCAGTTTTGTTACAGATAACACATTATACTAAACAAGTTAATATATATAAAAATACAAAAATATGAATTACAAATAAAGTTTAAAAAATTAATAAAGATTGTTTTAAATTACATGGTGAATCAATAATATTTTAATTATGT
>BMAO01018141.1:0-93947 GCA_019973975.1 Trichonephila clavata | reverse complement strand
TCTTCACCAGTGGTTCAAAATTACAAAGTCCGTCATCAATGGTTTTCGAATTGTTTTTCAGTGAAATGCTATTAACCCCTAATCTATCTTTCTTTATAACAGTGATTGACTTGATTTGAACACACCACACACATTGAATCACCATAAACGGGGCGTTTCAAGGCATGGGCCTTAGGGTCTTGGCCTTCACTTGTCTTGTTCTCTACTCAGCCTCAATATGATCCTGATCCGCATATTTTAGATCGTCATATATTATCGAGGAACACATTCTCCGAAAAACTGGGAATTTTGAACTACGAGAGGTGATTCAAAGAAAAAAAAGTTTACAAGCAGCAATATTTCGGAAAGTAGTAAACGTGGATGGGAATATTTTTACTCAGAGTGGAGACAGATGACATTTCTTGTCTTACACCGGCTGTGCGAGCAGATAGTGTAAGTATTCAGACTTGTAAGAGCAACAGTAATGGCAGGGCATCTTGAGAAATGGTCTTGTACAGAGGTGCGAACCATGATGCGATTCTTATGGGCCAAGAATGTGCCCCCCTCTGACATTCACAGACAAATCGTGGAAGTGTATGGGGGCGAAGCAATAAGTAGACAACAGGTAGCGAAATGGTGTCGTTCCTTTTGAAGTGGCGGAGAGCAAGTGGAAAACTGCGACATGGAAGCTAGAGGCTCTCCATACAGCTTTCCTGATTCAGGAATTGCTGGAAAAGTTTAAGGGGGGGGGGGGTCTGGAGTTACCCTTTCCCCTACAGCCCCGATTTGGCTCCCAGTGACTATTTCCTTTTTCCGGCATTGAAGAAATATTTATCCGGAACAAAGTTCACTTCAAACAGTGATGTTCTAACAGCTGCCGAGAACTGGCTGAATGACTAGGGATCTGATTATTACCAAGACCGGTTAAACAAATTGGTCCAGCGGTCGGATAAATGACAAAAGAGGTTTGGTGATTTGTAGAAAAGGGACCGCCACATCTGTCTTTTAATTACCATTTGTATCTTGTGTCTATTGCTAACGAATAATTTTTCATTCGTTTTGTAAATTTTTTTGGATTACCCCTCGTATAGGCCACATGACAACAACAGTAAGACTTTATTATTATATCATGTCCGTCGCTTGTGTCTAGGCCTATGCTACAACCATTACACTTTTAGTCGAAATGCGACAGTGAGTTTGAGCTTAGGTTTGAGGGGGGTTGTGAGTCACTCACGTTTATTTGTTACGGACGCTTATACGAGTATTTGACAATTTATGCCATATATTACCACTTAAAAGTGTCAGAGGTGGGGCTTACTTTTGCACTAGGACCAAGAGTCTCAAGAAGTCTCTAGTCGGGGCGTGTAAGATGGGAGAGGGGACTGCCAGCTCAGGTGTTTTTCTCGTATCTTGACCATGGATAACAATTACGAGATCCATCGCCATTAACCTTCGTGCTGCTTCAAGTGCGACTTTAATAGACACTCCCTGAACATGATGGCTATTGGTGTTGGTTTAATTTTGAACTATATAAGTGATGGGAATGAAACCTAAGTTTGTAACCCCTCTTGTCTACTCTCGGACCCGGTTAGATGTGTGGGAGGAACTAATTGATCAGACGACATGTTTCACTAAAATTATTTATTTGTTCCAATATTCAACAGAGACACAATAATAATCCAATTAAGATAGTTTGATCAATAACTAGAGCACGTAGGTGAGACCAGTTAGCATGGGGATAATATTTACGGACATTCAACTAATTTCCACGATAACTTATACAAGCTCGTTTCTAATTCGGACGCGCACTAACAATTTAACTCTCTAACTTCTATTTAAATAATGAGCACAGTATCTGAACTCTTGTAATTCTTTATCCTTTAGATGAGGCCTTGAACACTAATAGTTGACTTGATCACTTCTTAGTGATTCAAATTTCACACGTCCTACAATGTTTACGTACTACGGCCGGTTTGCTCGCTTCTCATTAATTCACTTCACATCCGAGCTATCCTCCACTTCAGTAAACTTCAATTCTCACTTTTAATCTTCGATTCTCACTTCACTAACTCCCCAAAACTCGCGAATGCAGAACATATATGTTATACTTATTAATTTGCATAATCACATTTTCTTACCTTCGGTGAAAGTTGGTTGAAATAATTCTTTCCCTAAAGGAATCCCCAAGGAGTTAGTTGAAAGGAACCGTATAGATCCTTCACAAGTTGATGCCTCGCTTTTATAATTTTTACATCTTACTGCGAGAGGACTATGAAGATCGGTTAAAGTAATTGTTCATTAATGGTTATTGTTATACACGATGGCTATTGATTAAGCCAAGATTCAAGCTTATTACTCAACTCAATTCAAATGTTGCTGGCTATGAACTTGTATCAGTAAAACTACATAAACCAGTAATAGCCACCGAACAGGTGTGATTACTTTTGTCTAGTGGTATGTTACGTGCTTACAGATCAGAAGGTACCGAGTTCTGTCCTCTTGATCATTGATTTCGTATTCCCATAGCTCATATAGAATATTAATGTTTTTCTATATGTTGTCGTATTCAAGATGTTAATTAAATGGCTTTCAATTTTCCAGTTATTAATCCTTAAGTATGTTTATTTATGTCTAGTAAAAACTGTTAATACGCATCATTAGAGTTATTTATTGTGATCTCTCACTGTAAAAATATATGCATAATTGGAGTACCGTAAAATCCGGCGTATAACGCGCAGATTTAACACAAAAAATAATATCGAAATTTAAGGGTGCGTTTTATACGCCGGGTATAGAAACGATAGCTTTAAAAATAACATAAGAGATGAGCATAAAAAAAAATTACTTGTACGCATATCGAAATACTGTGCATTTAAAAGAAATGACATGTCTTATGAACTAAGGGAATGGTTGTCTTAGAAGTATATTATTTTTTCAAAAGCTTGGGATAATACGGGATAAATGACTTCAAAACATAAGAACATTGTATACTAACATTTCAGATTTTTTCATAAGAAAAGGGGTGCGCGTTGTACGCCGGATTTTGCGGTAGGTATATTAAGTTCAAATTTTATTTTGTAAAAAATAATTTTTCCTTAAAATATATATTTGATATTAATATTTCGAAAGAACTTAAATATGGAAAAATGTCGTCGACTATGGGAAGAATGGCGTTATTTCTGTGTACCTAGTTGGAAAATAAAAACAAAATCGCTCATACTGACAATATTTGTTCAGTTTGTGGGGTTTGCTCTAGATTCCATTCCTTCATTTAGTATGTGGTTTTATTTTGCTCTGCCTTTTCAACTTTTTCCAGAGAACCTGAGTTCATTTTCCGATATTGGTTAATGCAAGCAGGTTAAAAAGGCAGACTAAATTGCATATGTCTTTAGTTTTATGAATAATACTCTTCTCAAATATAATCGAGACAATAGATTAAAAAATACGTAGGTTAAGTTGAGTTAATGCTGTTAGTAGAGGTGATATATTATGATGCATTAAGTATTCTCAACATAGCTAGCATTTATTTGAACTGTAATGCGTCGAGTTAGAATTCAAATTTAGTTATCATTATGCGTTCTATTTTAATCGTAACTTGTAATTGTATTTGTAAGCTCATTTTTTTGTTTTTTTACTTGAGATTCGCGGAAAGATTTTAAGTGGCCCCAACAACCCGGAACCGGAAAAAAGTGTATTTATTTTTCTTTTATGTGCTGTTTGTTTCTGCGTTTATAAAAAGATGCATTCCTCCCCCGCCCCCGTCTAAGAATTAACTTCATATTTCCCAAACTTAAAAACCTTGACAATGCATTGCCTATTTATGCATTTCTTATCCAATGATACTTTCATTGGGATATTTGTATATTGCTGTTCCTTAACTTTTAGTAATTCAGTATGTTAAGCCTACGATCACTGATTTTGTAATTTTGAGGCATTTCCAAATGTCCAGGACACTTTAGTTGGCCTTTGACTCCCTAAACACAAATAGTTCATTACGCTCCGATTATTTTGAAAGAATCATCTATATATGTATATTTCTTCTATGTGATACTAAGTTTGAAAAACGGTATCATCAAAATTTGGTAAAAAAAAGGAAAGTCTCGCACTTTAAAATAAACAACTGAAATGAAAAGAAAATCAAAACTATTAAAACACTTTAAAGGAATGTTGCAAATAATTTTTTTTTTGCAGTAACTTAAAAGAATTTAAATCTTGTTATTAAATGATTCTATCTGAGCTTAGAACTTCTAGGCGACTTCAGAAGAATGCCGAAACCTAAACATCAAAAACTAATTAAAAATTAGTTTATAAACAAACCTACAATGTTTACTTATTTTGTGTTGTATGGTGACTTAACTCTTTTGCTAAGATAGTCTTTATTAGAAGTTTTTTTTTAAAATTTGTTTTCGAGAAAGTTATCCACTTTAAATTAAAAAATTAAGCAGAAAAGATTTCTGTTTCTAATTTCTTTTTTATTTTAAAGTTAGATTGTGTGTGTGTTTTAAAAAACAGTTACCTCCATTCTAAAAAAAATTGATTCCCAAATTTATAAGCATACAGCTTTAAGACGTGCTATATCTAAACAAAAATGTACTTATCCTAAAACTTCTTATGTATTGTGTTTGCGTTTTGTAATTTTAATCACTTATCTATATATAAAAAAATGGTTGTTTTTTATATGACCTCGCTTCACTCGAACACTGTTCTACCGATCACTATGAAAATTTATGTATGAAGCATATGTATTTTTTGTGGAGAAAGTTTTTGTGCTATCCTCTTTGTTGCAGCTCCCCACCAGGTGGCGTTAAAGCATATCAACTTCTGCACCGTTCAATCAATTGCCAAGTTGCCAACATAGTCGCAAAAATAATGCCAACTTGGCTCTAACGCCATTATAATGTAAGGAACGGTGTTGCTTGCGAATATTAGAATTTTAACATAAAATAAATACAACACAGAAAGTAAGATTAACGTATATTACATATCCAGATGTAAATTATGTACACAATTTTAAGTGTTCATTGCACACAATTTGTAACAATGTGATACTTTTGCTGAGGAGAGATCAGCTTAGGAAGGTGTTTTCAAAAATCGACCCACAAGAGAGTTATGGGGCGTTATAAATTTAAAAAAAGTCCCTTTTATCAGCTATTAGATCTACAGACTTAAAATTTAACGATATGCAAAAAGCTTTTTTTTGTGCTTAATTTGCAATTCACGTAAAATTAACTCATTAAAAACTTCTTTATACTTCAATCTGTATTGTTTAATTTTTTCAATTCACCCGTACGAAGAACGGGTATACCAGCTAGTCATATATATAAATTTTAATGTTTGTATATTCGCATCGGACTTATACAAATCCACACAATGGATTATATCATTTCAAAATTTTTCAAGAAACTACGCTGTTGCTTCAAAGAAACCGTAAGCATATTTCCGCCTAAAGAAGAAGAAGAAAAAAAAAGTCAAATGTATTATTAGGGAATTTTTTTTTCTAAACTTCCCCTGCTTAAGGAAGAGTTTGTGTGTGTATGAGTGAAGTCGCTAAATGCCGTAATATGCAGTCAATAATAGAAAATCCTTTCCCTTCATGTTTAAAAAACGATTACTGCATTCGACGATATCTTTCGATTTGGCACTGCTTGGAAACGAATTTTGCGGAAATCCACACCAATAATTCTCGTTTTTGAACTATGAGATCTATAGACTTGAAGTTTAGCAAGCATGTTTCATATGTTGTGCAGAAATCCACTAAGAACGGGTTTTTAGGAAATTAACTCTCTAGGGAAGGTTTCGACGAGGGGGGGGGGAGATAGATAAAAAATTCCTGATTTTTTTTCACTACACGACCAAATGACTTCTTGAAATTTGACAATCATGTTTCTTTCGTGGAGTAGAGATATTCCATGTGAACGAGCTTTTAAGAAACCTACTCTCAAGAGATGAGGTTACGGGGGTGCAAAAGATAAACTGTAAACATTGAAGTTCTGTTATTTTTAAATCAAGAAGTGGAGGCTGTAAAAAAGATTTTGAAAACAATTGAAAGCTTAATGCTAAGACTTGGATATCAATAATTATAAATATATATACCGTAAAATACAAAGTATAACGTGCACTTTTAACACAAAAAATAAGATCGAAATTTAGAGTGCGCGTTATATGCCGGGTATAAAAATGCGATCTTTAAAAAAAATAACAAAGAAAAAATTAGACTTTCACATATGTGGAAATATTGTTTATTTAAAAGAAAATACATTCCGTATGAACTTAAAGAGTTGTAGTTCTGGAAGCACACTATTTTTTCTAAGGCTTGGAATAATACCTCGAATAAATGACTTAAAAACACACGAGGATTGCGCGCGTACATTTCAGGTGTTTCCGTAGAAAATGGGATGCGTATTGTACGGCGAATACACTTTCAAATTAAAAACTACAGCTTGAAAGTATAGGTGCGCCTTATACGGCTGTGCGCGTTATACGCCGGATTTTATAGTATATAAAGAATATAAAGTCATACATTATAATGAAATACCCAGCGAAGCAGATGGGTAACGGCTAGTTATACTAAAATGTTGTAAAAAGATTAAACCCCTTTTGTGTATTTAAAATTTGAATTTAGTCAATAATGTTTTCAAGAACATTAAAAACGTAGTGGCTAAAAACAAAACTAGTTTTATATATAATCATTTCACTATTCAAAAAGAACAAAAAACTACTAATGTATTCCACTTGGTTGGCAAGTATCAGTAACGAGTTTACTTTAAATCTCTCTCTGATCTGAGTCTTTTACTTAAAATCTCATAAAAAGCAATCAACAATATTCCATCGGACAATGTTCAGCAGTAGAAAAAATGTTGAATGTCATTGAACTAATTCTGTAATTATTTAAGGAAAAGTGTAATTTACTTCCGGGGGTCTTAGACTCATTCATCTCCTGTGTATGATTACAGTATTGTAAAGCCTCGCTGAACACGGCATTCGTAACTTACCATTGAATGGAAAACATGCTGAGATCGAATGGGCGAAGAAATATTTATTTACTTTCTTCGAGTAGTGTTTGCGTGTAAATAATAGATATTAAAAGGAAAAAAAACTTAAATTTTATTGTTCTGATACATTATCAACTTATCTGGATTTGATGCTATTATTTGTCTGTCTTGAGTGATGGATAAAATTACCATCCCTTCTTCGAGGCTGGTCATTTTGCTTTCTTTTGAAAAAAAGGGAAAAGGAAAAAATTGTTAAAATATTTCCGGATTCCAAATAAAATGTCTTAAGTGGAATAACATGTTCTTCCTTTTTTCAATTCCTACTGTTAGTTCACAATCTCCCTATATATATATCTTGTTCAAATTTTCAATCGTTAATAAAATACATTATAAAGCAATTGTAATGAATCAGAACAATAAAAACTTAAATTTTATTGTTCTGGTCCATTATCAACTTATCCGGATTTGATGCTATTATTTGTCTGTCTTGAGTGATGGATAAAATTACCATCCTTTCTTCGAGGCTGGTCATTTTGCTTTCTTTTAAAAAAAGGGAAAAGGAAAAATTGGTAAAAATATTTCCTGATTTAAAAAAAAAATGTCTTAAGTGGAATATATGTTCTTCCTTTTTTCAATTCTTACTGTTAGTTCACAATCTCCCTTTATCTTGTTCAAATTTTCAATCGTTAATAAAATACATTATAAAGCGACCAGTTGAGCTGAAATTTTATGTACACGATTATTTTGGATGAAAATACGGTAATTTAATTACAATTAAAAAAATAATCGATGAAAACTAGTTATTCAAAGAGTTACAGATGCAGATACGTTGGCATCATTTTTGGCGACTTGTGTCAAAACTTTAAAAGATTTTTTTTCTCACATTTTAAAGCACTCATTTGAGCTGAAATTTCCTAAACACGATAGTTTTGAGTGACAATACGACAATTTAACTATAATTAATTAAAATTAATAGACTGAAAATAATTATTTAAGAAATACAGATACGGTCACTTTAGTATCTTGGTGATTGACATTTTTTCCACATTGGGTGACATAGCGACCATTTTGGCGACTTGTGTCAAAATTTAAAAAGGTTTTTTCTCACATTTTAAAGCGCTCATTTAAGCTGAAAAATTCTATACACTATTGCTTTGGGTACGGTAATTTTTAATTATAATTAATTGAAATTAATTGACAGAAATTAATTTATTACCAGACACGTTGGCTTCATTTTTAGCGACTTGGGTCAAAACTCTTTAAGCGATTTTTTTTCTCTCGTTTCAAAGCATTCTGAACTGAAATTTTATATACACGATTGTTTTGGATGACAATACGATACTTGAATGACATCTAATAAAAATTAATTGCCACTTAATGTGATTCTGTCATATGTATATACATATTTATATTAATTGTAATTATTTAGTTAAAAGTAACTAAAATAAAATTTTTCGTTGTTGACCTAAGTAGGAATTGACTTAATTTTTTTTTTAAATTACTTATTTGTACCAAATTTTATGCAAAGATTCTAAGCATAAATCAGTGAAGAAAACGTTAAGTTGGAAAAAGAGCATTTAATGCGGTTATTTTTTATTTAGTTTGACTTAAGAAGTAACAACACGTCGCGGCCTGAAGGGTGCGAGAGGGTTCGAGGCAGAAGCACACATAATCACAAAAATAACTAATTTTATTCAATCTTTAGCACTCTACGAAATATGCACTTTTGTAACTTAACTCTGGGAGCAGTATGAAATCCAAACCCCTAGTAGGATATACTAAATTATTTAAAGTACTTATCTGGAGAAGAAGTTCCTTGTTATGATCCTTCTTGAAGCCCGATAGCACAGTCAGCTCCAAAGTTCGTTACTTAACCATTTTCTGGTGGATTCTCTGTCGACTATTAATCTCAAGTCCTGTCCTTTTTTAAATCAAGATGTTAGTGAAGGTTATAAGAATGTGTTTCAATTCAATCGAATGCTTAATACTATAACTTACACATATCAATACATTTAATTATCAGTGAAACAGTATATATATATATATACAATAAAGATATATATATATGCCATGGTTCATGGTATATATATACATGGTATATATATATATATACCATGAACTTACGCTGTAAGTGTGAGAATGAGTAATAACCGCGTAAGTTGGGGTATGATTTCGCATATAAATACATATGAATTATTTTTATTTTGGACCAAAGACAAACGAAAATAATATTTTGGAAAAAAAATGATAAAATCTTAGATAACCCAAATACAAGAACGGTAAACTGAAGTTATTTTGATGTAGAAAGTCTCATAAAATCTAACAAAGAAGTCTGCCGGCTGAAGGATTTTTTTCTCCCTCAAAATATCCTCGTAGCAAGCTAATATTGTTTTTATTCCTTGCTTTGTTGATAAAATACGCTCATCATTGGAGTCTATGTTTTCTAAAATTTGTAACACTTTTTCAATTAAACTGAAGCCTTCTTTCAAATTCCCAACCGTCATTCGATCTTTTGATTGAACTGGGTCTAAAGACTCAAATTCTTCAATGTCTTGCTCTTGCTCATGCATTTCTGTAAGCTCATCATTTGTCAGCACCTGATTGTGGGAATCCAGCAGTTCTTCAGCGTCATCACTAGGGATTGCAATAGCGGTATACCGGGATACCTAATACCAGTATTTTGAGCCATTTGTACAATTTTGTTACACCGGTATTCACAAGTAAAATTTTTTCGGTATTTACTAAGAAATTTTTAAAATTGTCACCACTATACGTTCAGGGATCGCCAATAAAGCAAAATAGCATACGTTTTTGTTTTTATGTCTCCCTAACGTTTGAAATTAATTAGACTGTGAATAAAGTTTATCGTAAAATCATAACAGAAGTGATAAAATATGTGAATCAACCAAAGGAGGCGGGCCCAAGCCATCCTATTACAGCTCAGAGCGAGATACTGCACACACGCAGGATTTGTAGTCCGATATTTCTATCTGTAAAAACAAGGTTGTAGTTGTGAAGAAAGTGCGTAATCTTGCAATATTTTTTAAATTGGTCAGTTTGTTATTCACATTGTATTTGCATATCATACTTTAGGGTTCAAAATATTTTTTATATTCATTATATATATACTCATAAATAATGACCCATAATAATGAATAAGAATTAAAAAATTTCAAAAATTTGTAATAGTACCACAGAGACTAAATAGTGATATTTACACTTTTTTGTGATTTAAATAAATAAAATGAATAAGAAGCTCCTTTATTTTTTTGTGATTCCTTATATACTATTGTAATTTATAAGTTTTAAATTATTTTTTGTGATGTGTTTACACTCTCTAAAACTGGCAAATAAAACAAAGAAACACCTGTGTTTTCTTTCTTTTTCTAGAATCTTTACTACGGGGGGGGGTATTAAAACCGGTATCCCGGTATTGAGATCTAAAAAATACCGAATACCGGTATTGAACTTTTGGTCCGATATTGCAATCCCTAGTCATCACTATAAACTTCTAAATTTAATTGCCTGGCAAGATCGACAACTTCTTAATTCCCATTACCAGTTTCATCAGTATTTTTTTCTCAAACAAAAGTCGAATCGATAAGATTTGAAAACCGAGCAACTACGGGTTCGAGTAAGTCGGGGGTATTACTGTATTTACTGATATTTATAAAAATATTAGTAAATATATGTTTCATTTTTATCGGATTGTCTTTTAGAACATGAGATTAGTTGAAGACAATTTCAAAAACATTTCAGCTAATGAGGATTTTTTTATATGAACCACAGACATATTTCTGTGCCAAATCGTACTCACTTTACTTTTAAAATATTCACTGGTAAGTGGAATCTGATCCTTTTTGTGATATCATATAACCTATTTAAGGGCTCAACTCATACATAAAACAAGGCATGCACCTGTAACAGGAAATTAAGCGGTAAGGGCCTGTGAGATGAACCCGAATCTTGTGGATTACATATCGTCGATCATACTTACGAGCGTATCTCCCTCAGAGTTTCAAGTATTATTATGTAACTGATGCGGTGTGCTGAAGAACAGGAAATCATATCATTCACTGCAATTATAAGGCAATTCATCATTGCATACACACACAATAATGAAACATTTCTGTGAGTTTTGTAAATGCATTGAATCATTTTATAAAGTGAAATATGCACAATCATTATGCAGAAACATGTAGCGTCTCTTTTGAAGATAGATAAGTTGTTTTTTAAAGATTGATTCATAACATAATGAAGGATGTACAAGACTAAATTATTTTTAGTTGTTTTTTCTTCTTCTCGAAGCTCCGATGGGATCATGATGTAATAAATAAAGAAAAGAATAGCTTCTTTTTAAAAGATAGAATATATGGTTCATAAAAACGAAGAGGGGTAAGATCTCTCTCTCTCTCTCACCCCACATGTTTATAATTAAAACCGTAAACATGCTCCAAATGCTTCCGGTGGCAAAAATCAACCTAGAAATTTGATTATTCATAATTTAATAAATGAACGATGAAATACTTTATAAGGGATATGTAATTCTATACAGTTAATTTGGAAAATTCATGTGTTACAGGTATTTAAATAAAGTTTAATCCTGGTAATATTTAGAGTAAAAATTAATGTAAATGCATTTTTTTTGTAACAAGCAGGCTTGACAAAACACCAATTAATTTTATTGTAAATCTTTGTCTGTTTTATTTTGCGTATTACATATATTTCTGTATTATTTTGAGGCTATAATTTGACTTTAAAGGTTGGGTTTCTGATGATTATTTGCTCCTTTAAGGGGAGTTGAAAAGGTAAAATTTTTTTTAAAAGTGAATTTCAGGTTATTGCATTTTTAAATTCTTCAGCTCATTACCTTTCCAAAAATACCTCATTTTTATCTCTAGCTTAATCATAAGTGCTAAATTTTGTTTTTAAAGAATCGTCTAAACGCGAGTCACCGATTTAAATGGACATAAAAAAGGTAAATATTGCACTTCCTCTTGGGTCAGCTTGAAGTTTGACGTCATTTTTAAAAATTTCTTTAGGGCATATTATGAACAGATGGGATCTCGCCTCCGACGTTTCAAAGCAAAAATGAGGGGGCAAAATTATCAGATGGCAAAGCATTATGTGACAAAAATAGATTAACAGAAGCAACTCTTGCCATTCGAAGAAATTTATCAAATGTAAAGTGTATGAAACAAGCTATATGGGCAATATTCTTCACAAAATATCTACGGATAAAAATCCACAGCATGGATTTTGTCCATCAGGTCTTGACACATGGTGTCAGTGTAAGAAGGCTCAATTGGAAAATAAACTTTATCTCCACAAACATAAACTTCCAGTTGCTGTTGTTGAAGCCATTAGGCCTATTTTTTAGGGACCTTTCGGATCTAGAATTATTGAAAAAGTGCTTGCACGGAAACACGCAGAATCCGAATGAAAGCATTAATAATGTTATTTGGTCTCGTGTCCCCCAAAAAACATTTGTGCACATAGAAACACTTTCCTTTGGTACATATGATGCTATTGCATCCTTTAATAAAGAGAATGCAACAAAGTTGGATATTTTTAAAAAACTTAACATAGAGCGAGGATATTATGCGACATGCTGCATGGAACATCTCGACAAAGAGAGCAGTACAAGGGTAAGATATGCCAATTTACAGAAAACTAAGGAGACTAGAAAAGTAAAAAGACTTAAAAGAATGAAACAAGAAGATGAAAATTTAAAAAATGCTGAAAATTTGGAATATGGAGCTGGAATGTTTTGATAAGGTAACTTTATTTATAAAAATGTGTTTTTCTCAAAATGTCACTTTTGAAGGTTCGATGTACCTTTTCTCAGAAAGTATACATCTGATGTCAACAAAACTTCCATGATACATTCTTTATATATTCTAGTATATACTGAAATGAGCTTTTAGCAAAATTTTGTATACATTTTTTTTTATAATTTTTTTTCTGTCGAAAAAAACTGTTTTCTCACTGTACATCAAATAAAAAAATTTTAAAGAAAAACTAATAAAAATTTCCAAAAAAGCTCATTTCAGTATGATATTAGATGTATGCTTAACGTGCAAAAAAAATTTGGGGATTGTATTTCCAACAAGTTTTTAGAAAAGGTACATTGAAAAAGCCTTTTTAACAATATCAGTATAGAGCGTTCCGATACCCTTAACAGAAGAGGAAATGAATTATAAATAATATGAAAAGGAGACCAGGGGCAAGTTGATGATGTCAACAATTGATTATTTTTAATAAATTCTTTTTTTTGTAGTCACGTTATATCTTTTACATACATTGATTTAGAATGGGCTCTTATTTTATTGTATCTGGTGGAAGAAATTTTTGTTTTAATATTGGTTAAAATTAATTAACCATTATTAAAACAAAAGTAATGTACGAGTATCATGCTGTCGCAGTAGTAGGAGAAGATGAGAAATCTTGTAATACCGGAACGGTTCCTGCTTGCCTCTGAAACCCCTTGTCTGCCCGCAGACCCGGCTAGGTGTGTGGGAGAAACTGAATAATCAACAGACATGATTTCAATCTAATTAATTTATTGTTACCAAAATATCAATCAGACACAATAACAATCTAATTAAGATAGGTGATTAAATAGTAGAGCGCGGAGGTGAGATTCAATAACACGGGGATAATACTACGGACCCTCAACTGATCTACGATAGCTTAAATACGCTCAATATAAACTACGTCACACACTAATAAGCTAACTTCTAATTAATCAAGGCTCACGATACCTGTACTTCTATGCAGTGGATCCTACACTTGAATCTTGCAGGAGATCTTTATCTGGCTTAAATCAATGTCGTTGGATCCACTCTCCGTAATCCTTTTCGTGGACTAACTCCAAAATCTCTTAATAATTCCACGATCCTTCAATCTTCAACTAACTCACCAACTCACTTGCTACTCTTTGCCAACTCCAACTTGCCAACACCTCAAACACGCGAAAACAGAATTTATATAATATACTTCATTTACATATTCACGCTTTCTTACTCGGCGAAAGTTGGTTGAGATAAAATATTTTTCCCCAGAAGAATCCCCAAGGTATTAGTATAGTCGCGGATAGATTCGTCACAATCTGATAAAAGTTGATTGCATTTTTATTGTTCAAAAGTATAAGAAAATACACTAATTCATTAATAATTAGTGTGTTGTCTTGTATTATTTCTTGAACAGTGTGTAATAAAAGGATTATTATGTGTGTGTTCAAGATTTTATATATATATTTCATGAAATATTAATAATACAACTTAAAGTCAGTGTTGTTTTACCAATCTAAATCTTGCACAAATTTTCCTCCTTCAAAGTTTGAACGATCCTTTTATCACCATCTATCCAGTCTTCAGATAGAAAGCTTCTCTACATACGCAGAATACAGCTATTTAATTTCGACATTCCCCTTAACAAGATCACGATCTGTGATTTTCGCAGTAACCAAGTGAGTAAGTGTTTATTAATGTCCTACTCTAAAGAAACATATTTCACGCCAACCAAATCATACTTACTAATCACAGAAGAATCATAAGGTTAAATTTAACATTCATTGAACCCACCTAAGTTGCTGAAAAATAAGCAATTCTCAATAGCACTCATTAGTCGTTTTGTCTATATATTTAGGATTTGGCTTATATGAGTGACTATGGAGCTATTACAAGTGAGGCTGTAATAGGCCTTTTAATGACCCCTTCAAAAAATGAAACATACAGGAACATAAGTAAAATAAATTTCAAAAAAGTAAACAATTGGGAATATGGAACACACGTTAAGACAAGATGGCGAAATCGTCAACTTATACCAATCTGCAACGTTTAAAGTCTGGTATTGATAATATTAACAAAAATAAAGTAAAAATAAATAGTGATTATGTATAGTGTATTGTCTAAGGTAGTGATGCATAGCAAAGAATAACCAGTACTTTTACTCGTTAGTCTGTGATCAGTGGCTTACACGGACTCTTCTTTTATAGAACAGGTTATATTTTTAATAAATTGTAGTTTTAAAAAAATTAAAAAACACCGTTTTATAGTTAATCGAACTAAGTTGTAATTTAATCTCTTCGTTGCCAAATCTGGAGGCGGGATTTGAAATTAGTGGCCAGATGCGGGATGGGATCTGAAAATGGGAAATCGTTAATCCTGATCAGGTCAATAAAACAAAATTATTAAATTAGTGTATTGTCATCGGTCATGGAAAAGTGAGCAAAGTTTTGAATTAATTTGACCTTTTAAAGTGGGTAAAAATTGAGTTCAAAGATTATGTTACATACAAATGAAGTTTATAATGTGTGTTAAAAACACGAGCACGATAGCAAGGAGGTGTTATTTTTATGTTAAAAATTAAAATTCTGTTGGTCTGTGGGAAGGGTTTGGGCCTCCACAAACCTCTTCCTTGCGTACACCATTGTCTCACGATATCTTACGTTGAGGGTCTTAAAAATTACACATCGGACAAAATACACGAACAACATCTAATAAATGACGAAGTGACAGCAGTTTCACTGTGAAAATCATTAGTATCTAGCAACGTGGTGTGCTAGTAGTATGTGTAAGGGGGAGGGAGCAGTTTAATAATATGAATTTAACTCAAACAACTCTTCATTCTGATCCGTTAGTCAATCTGCTCCAATTTTGTCTATATTTATATTACGATTTCTTGTTCTAGAGATTTAAATGTTATAATTTAAGGAAACCACCTGAATTTGACATGAGATTGTTGATGAATTAGTGTTTCTCAAACTGGGGGGTGCTTTTCTAAGGGAGCGCGATATCCCTGTGTGGGAGAGGCGAGCATATTGAAAAGTCAAAAATAAAATATTTATTAATTTACTGTGAGAGGAAGCAAATTAAAATACACCCTGAGATAATACAAATTAAAATACACTCTGAGATAATAAAAAAAAAAAAAAAAAAAAAAAAAAAAAAAAAAAAAAAACTCTGAAAAAAAAAAAAAAAAATAAAAAAAAAATACACTCAGATAATACAAATTAAAATACACTCGAAAATAAAATTAAAATACACTCTGAGATAATACAAATTAAAATACACTCTGAGATAATACAAATTAAAATACACTCTGAGATAATACAAATTAAAATACACATTTACACTGATATAATATACTTATAGCTGTATCAGTACTGCACAATGCTTTTGATAGTTAATTTATCAATACATTAAGAACAATTTTAATAATTACTAGTGCCTTCTATATAGGCTTGTCATATATATATAAAGTTTAATACTTATCTTTATAATTTATATGGTTTATAATCAAAGTCGTATTATAGCTTTACCATTAAAGTACGTTTTTATTGCATTCAATACATTGTTATTGTACAAGGGGAGGGGGTGATAAAAATTACAATTAAAAATTGGGTTGCAAATATTGAAAGTTTGAGAAGCCCTGGTGTGAGTTCTAGAAAGATTACCCATACACATTCATATGAGCCTCGTATTTAAACAGGACGGATCGACAGGATTTCAGTTCCTGCCAAGAAAATTTTGGTCTTTGATTTTAGGATCATATAATAAGATATTTTAGCCAAAGCAATAGCTGCACTGGGCGTGGTAGAAAATGCCTATCCTTGAAAGATTTTAGTAAAAATAATACTATGAAATAATTAGATTCTGGAATTAAAGATTACTTTGAACAAGATCTTGAAGTTCGAATTACTGAAAAAAATCCAAGATCATTCCCAAAGATGAATCCGAAGGAGCTTTGGGAGAGTTAAATTCGAAAAATATAAAACACACACACACACACACAGCTTTATTTTCCTCTTCATTTCAAATTGTGTTACTCGTATATTTTTTATCATACAAATATTTTCCCCGACAACGTAAAACTCATTGACAGAGAAAATGACATTTTTCGTTGTCAGTAGGTTTGACTAACTTCCTTTTATTTTAATGTATACCCTAAAAGGTTCTGATATACTCTTAAAATAAAAATTCATACCTTGATTCATTTGTCAAAAGTAGGACTTTTCTATTTACGCTGTTTCAAATCTGTCATAACATGAAATAGCGCTATTATTGATTGCTGTAAATTTTTTATATATATATTTTTTTCACAATTTCACGAGTGATTTGAAGTATTAAAAAAGGGAATTAGCCAAGATTATTCAGAAAAACACAACTAAAAAGTGTATTATATATATGTTTTAATTAATAGCCACAGCTTGAAAAAGGGGAACAGCTGTTTTCAAAGTTATGTGTTGTCAGTTGACAGCTGTGGTCAGGCAATTTACATACTGGAGGCGTTGAAAGGAAGATTTTTGTGTTATTGAATATTGAATATTACTGATTTGATTATTCTTGGCATTCTTCCGTCGAAGATGTGCATTTTTCGAATATCTATAGACGATGTTATCTAAGACAATTGAATTCATATTCCATAGATCGAATCTCTCTCTCTCAAGATTTATTTTACGAAAAGAAAAATCTCGGAAGTACACGATGGTTTCGTGGTGAGTGTGAGAAAGTAAAATTTATTGCAGACAATGTGCTGTTTTGAAATATAACAATGTCCTGGGTTTTTTTTCGGTGATTGAGATAATGTTTTAAACTAAGATTGAATTGGTAAGATCATGCTGCTCATTGTTACAATATTGTCGAGATTAAATTTGTATTTCAATTCCTGATGACTAAATTGACAATGAGAAAATGAAAATATATCATTGTTTATAGGTTCACAACTTATATATATATACTAACTGGTATACCCGTTCTTCGAACGCGTGAATTGAAAAATTAAACAATACAGATTAAAGGATAAAGGAGTTTTTAATGAGTTAATTTTGCGTGAATTGCAAATTAAACAAAAACAAAAGCTTTTTGCATATCTCAGATGAACAAAAAACCATATTTGTTGAATTTTAAGTCTGTAAATGATAGCTGATAAAAAAAATATTTTTTTTTATTTATAACGCCCGTAAGTCTCTTGTGGGTCGATTTTTGTTTAATTTTTTGAAAACACCTTCCTAAGCTGATCTTTACTCAGCAAAAGTAACACATTGTTAAAAAATGTGCGTAATGAATGCTTAAAATAGTATAAATAATTTACATTTGGATGTGTAATACGTTAATATTACTTTCTGTTGTATTTATTTTATGTTAAAGTATTCGCAAGCAACGCCGTTTCTTACATTATAATGGCGATTCAATGGAAACATAGTGAAATGTTGACGAGAGAGCCAAGTTAGCATCCTTTTTGGCGACCATGTTGCCAACTTGACGATTGATTGAATGGTGCAGAAGTTCATATGCTGTAGCACCACCTGGTGGGGAACTGCAACAAAGAGGATATCACAAAAACCTATTTCACAAAAAAGTACATATACATGCCAATTTTCATAGTGATCGGTTGAACGGTGTTGGAGTGAAGCAATTTCATATATGCAAACATCCATTTTTATGTATATATATAAGGGTCACCCAAATGAAAGTGGCACTACAGTTGGTTTGATAAATGGTTTAATGGTATTAATATAAATTAATATATAAAAGAATAGAAGTAATACAGACGTAACTGATAGGCTGGACAAAATCCCTTTGTAAGTTGAAACAAGTGTCCAAGTGGTCCGTATACCCTGAGGGAGAACCCCCAGAGTTGGTTGTTCAACCAATTTACGACAGCAGATTGGACCACATTATCGTCAGGAAATCGCTGTCACTTCAGAGCTTTCTTGAGTAAACCGAAGGTGAGGTATTCACACGGTTAGAGGTTCAGGCTGTAAGGGGGATGTTCGAGAGCCTCTCAGTGGTATTTCCGTAACAATGTTTGGCACGCCACAGCCACATGAGGACGAGCATTATCATGCAAAATGATGACTCCTCGTGACAGCATGCCCTGTCAGCGGTTCTTGACTTCCTTTCTCAGTTCGCAAAACGTGGTAGCATTGACAATCGTATCGTTTTGAAGCATCCATGATGCGAACGATGCCTTTTAAGGTGCTTCCACGCTATCACAGACGAATCTGGCGGGATCTGACAGTATTGCATGCATTCCCAGCGCTCTCTGCAAGCGCATGCGCAGTCAATTTTCTCTTCTAATTGTGGAATTACAGCAATGCCACTTTCATTTGGGCGACCCTTACATATTATCCTGCATATTATATTACATTTTATTCTGAGAATACTTTATCCTGTTTTAAAAAATATGCTGCAATGTATTAAAAGCATTTGTGAATCAAATTTATTTTCTCGTTAACAGCTGTTAATCAAACTGTTATTTGCGGACATATTTCAAGAATAAACAGTTTAAAGTTACATTAGATTAGAAATCTATTTTAAATACCCAATCTGATATTTTAAAATGTTTTACAAGATAAAGCATACTGACTCTATATTTCTGTGGTTTAAGGTAATATAAATGAGAACATCCTACATTGAAATCTCGTACAAGCACATCAAGAAAAAAAATTAGGTTGAAATTAGCAAACGCAGAACAAACTTAACAAATGTAGAGCAAAATGAATGAATTTAGAACGAAATAATCAAGTAAGGAATGGAAAAGAGTTTTTATCAATCACATTAAGAAATGTTTTAGAAATTTTTACGGGAATTTTGTTTGTTAATATGTTTACATTAAATTTTAAATTTGTAATTATGTTACGTTTTTGATTAAATGCTAAATTACTGTAATCAATTAAAAATGATTAATTTAATGTACTTACACGCTTTGATATATGCATCAAAATAGTATTCCACGTGAGGTCATAAAATTATTACTGTATCTAAAAGCATGATATTGTTGTAAGGTAGCTGTAATTATCCTCAACCATGTTGCAATAGTTGTTTTTCAGAAAATTTAGATGGACAAATAATGAGGATTGATAATATTATACAGAATGAGTAATCAAAACGTTTAGTAAAACAACCATTCTGAACACTTCCTAGCAAAATTGTAAACAAGATTTATAGGTAAAAGATATTTCAAAGAAAGTACTTTTCATGAAAAATAAAAATAAAAAATCACTTTTGCAACTTTAAAACGATTACTACCGATTCAGCAGTTTCTATTCATAAGAAATTTTATTTTTTATAAATAACAGAAATATGGAATGTTTCATCAAATCCTCAAAGAAATGTTTCAGAAATCAGATATGAATTTAACACTAAAAAAATAATAAAATTCTAATTTTTAAAAAAAAATCTTTTTTAAAAAAGTACAATTTTGGTACTTCAGAAAAAGATTTTTAATATTAACTATAATTAAATCAATATTAATTATGTCCAAAATGAAACTATCAGCTGTGGAAGATTATAAGCACCATTTGTACGATTACGCTCAAAATGTTGACAATTGTTACAACAAACCTACTATGAAATTTTCTTAGTTAAGATGATGGAATTAAAAACACTTCTGTGACTACCGCCTTTCTGTGGTACTTAGGAACAAGAGACCACTTTGGACTCACCAACTCAATATTCCCAGAAAATAGAAGCCGACTCTCTTGCGCTTTTTCAGTGGCCACACCAAAGATCTTACCTTCCAATATGACCGGGGTAATAAGAAAGAGGTGCCAGCTCAGGAGTCGTCCTCGTCACTTGACCAAGTTTCAAAATTACGAGTCCCATCGCCAATAGCCTTAGAGTTGTTTTATAGTGCGACGTTAATGAAATTCACACTCACTCACTTCAATAAGGTTAAAAGCTCGTTATTGAGTATCACAGGTGGAGTGTCATTGGTCACACACAGATAAAACTCATATACTTAATCCAGCTTTTCTTAAACTGTGTGGCGCGGCCCCCTAGGAGGGCGTAATAACTCAACGAGGTGGCACGGGCATATTGAAAAGTCGAAAACAAATGATTGTTTAAAAAAATTAATTTTCTGAAAGTAAACAAACAAAATATATTCTGACATAATAAAAGATAAAATACAAATTTGTACTGATATAATACATTTATAGATATACCAGTACAGCACAATGTATTTTATAATTAGCAATCCCAAGTTAAGAACAACATTAATAATTACCAATGACTCCATGGGCTTGTGATATATAAAATTATATGCAAAAATTATATAATACTTATCTTAATAATTTGTAGGATAAAAAAATCGCTCACCTGCAGATTAAAACTTAAGCGATTCGCTCCCCAATGCCGCCGTTTTCCACGTAAGCACGCGTATGTGATGTGTTGGGGAGAACGAGAAAAGGAATAAATAAGCAAATACCCTGAAATAAGTAAATTCTTCTCAAACACTGTCAAGTTCCATTTATTGTATTCCAACCCCTTCAGAATAATTTTATGGATAGCATTTCGCAGAAAAGATCATACTTCGGAAAGACGTATATATACGTCCGCGGAAATTAACGCTTTGGCTAAACGAGATATTAATATACGCCGGTGGCACTTAAGAGGTAAAAGTTGTACTGTAGCTTTTGTGTCAAAGTTTTATTTTCTTGAATTCAATACATTGTTATCGTATGGAGGGGGAGGCGATGAAAATTATGATTGAATATTGGGTCGCAAATATCGATTGAGAAACACTGGTATAGTTCAATTAATCTCATATACAATGTTTAAAGAACGCAGCAAAATTAAATTTCCGATAAAAAACATGTATCATAAAATCCGGCGTATAACGCGCACCGCCGTTTTACACGCACCTATACTTTGAAGATTCATTTTTTAATTTTGAGATATAACGCGCATCCACTTTTTATGAAGAAGTCTGAAATGACGAAATGACAGTTGATGCTTTGACTGAGCGAAACGTTTATATACGCCGGTAGCACTTAAGAGGTTAAAGTCGTATTGTGTGTAGCTTTAGCGTGAAAGTATAGTATTATTGTATAAATACATTGTTATTGAAGGAGGAGGGCGCGATGAAACTTATGATTGAATGTTCGGTATCAAATATTGAAACTTTGAGAAGCACTGAATTAACCCCTTGCGTACCATATAACCACTAGCGGATACATACTATGTATAGGGCAAACTCCCATTGTAACCTCATATGGATACATGGCTTATTTAGACAACTAATGTAACCAGAACAGAGGAAACATTATAAGGTAGATTTTCTTTATTGTGGGATTGTATAAAGTTACAAAATGTCTGGGTTACAAAATTTGAAAAATAGGAAGATTAAAATTAAAATTACAAATCTTTATGAAATTGCTCAAAATTTTCCCTGGAACAAAAAGCTTTTCCACGCGCGTTATATTTGTGTATTGTCATTTTTGTTTTTATTTCTTCATCTTCATCATAAATAGATAAATCCGTATTAGAATGACTGTCGTATTCGTTGTTTACCGGCAAATATTCTCGATCAGTATCACTGAAATCCACAGACATTGGCATGTTGGCAAGAAAATGTAAAAATAAACTACAAAAATAGGTATAGAAACTTTAAAAAGCGAAACGAAACACGAACGAACGAGTGCCTTCGTCAGCGTCAGAAGGAAAAATGAAATGTGCGTCGTAACGTCAAGGTCAGTATCCTGAGGTATCTGGGATTTCTGGAGATACTGACAGCTCATAGGATTTTACAAGACCTTATTTTATATATTTTTAGACTTCTTAAAGATATTTGGTTTCATAGAGATGGTGTATCGTACTTATATTATCTGGGATTAGAACACCAAAAAAAAAACCCCAAATTGTTTCAATGTGTGTCTGAATTTTTTCCATTATGATATAAACATTTCTTTTACTATTGATCATGATATTACTTCCCTTGAGTTTTTATGATACTGTTGCTAGAAATGTTTTATTTTCTGAAGTTCCCTTATCTTATCAAATTGAATCTTGTGTGAAAGGTTTAATTTTATCGCGGGCTCTTTCTCTTCTCTCTAGAGTTAGAATCTTTAAAAACTTGTTTAAAATATTTGTTTTTTTTTTCAAAATAAAAGTATCCAAAAGTAAAAAATGTGAGCTTAAAAGGACATTTGCAAAATTTTTGCTAATTTCTAGAGTTTAAAGAAAACTTTAATGGATGGCACATTTTGTGCACACAATTTTTTTTATTTATGTATTTAACAATTATATTTTAACATTTTATATAATGTTTCTATTCAAAAAAATCATACAAGATGATATTTTGCAAATATTTTTCACACAATTTTAAAAATTTAGATTTTTTTTTCAGAAAATTTGGAAAATTTAAAAAAAAAAATTGCATTTTTATAATTATTTGTTTTTTGACCTGGAATTTTTTTGTAATATTCTTGAGAATGTTTTAAACAACTTTAGAGGGATCTATTTTACAATAACGATTAGTTTTGGAGGGAAAAAATAAAATGTTGATAAGAATGCTAAAATTCAACCAAAAAAAAAACCAAAATCTCCTCTAATTTCATGTTTTTAAACAACTGTACTATGTTTACAGCAAAACAGATCCCTTATTTTGTTTACATTCACTATACATAACACACAGGGGAAAAAATGGAAATGATTGGTAAATAATTGTGGAAGGAGAAGCATGTTGAATGCGAAGAAACTCAAACTGAGAAAAACCATTTTAAAGTTTATAATTCTAAAAAAATAATAATTATTGCTACGTCATAACAGAAATTAAAATTTTTTTTGCTTCACATAATATTGAAAGATAATATTTTTATGAGAGACATATGATGAATATAAACTGAAATTATAAAATTATTAATACAAAATGCCATAATTAAAAACAATTTTCATGCACACATCTCGAGAGAAAAAAATTACATTAATGTAATACTTGAAAAATATCCTGCTTTATATGTAACACCTTCCTTTTTTTAGTTATCATTTCCCTTTTTAAAATAGCTTTTCTTTATCAAAAAGCTTTTTTAGATATTTATCTAAAAAGGAGGCGTAATCGAATTCCCTAATTTGTTTGTTTACATTGTTCACACAATTGTACTTTTTTCCAACTTCTAATTTTCAGGCATACAAAAGTGACACGTCAATCGAAAGATAATAATGCAAATAATATAACTAAATAAAATACAAAATGATGTTTAGGTAATTTTTAAGGAGCCAAGTCCTCTTAGGATCCGACGCAATCAGTTTAAGGCTTATTTTTAGTTTTTAATACGTGACGGAACTTAAGGAGTAATTTTATTTAACTTTTTTTACTTGAACTTTTAAATAATTTATAGCTTAGAGATTATCTACGTGACCGAGTTATTTAATTAACTTAGATGCGTAAAAAGTTTCAAGGATTTTTTTTACCTGACCTTCGAATTTTTTTACTGTTAAAATTAAAATATCAACAGAGGATGCTATTTCCAATTATATTTACTTTAAAATATCTAAATGTAACAATTTTTAATCAATAATTCACGTGAAAATTTTTTAATTTAGAAAGAGCTTTTACACACATAAAGAATATTTATAGCTACTTTAATTTACATTATTTTAGTTATACTATATAATCCCGTATATAAAGCGCACTTTTAACACGCAAAAAATAAGATCAAAATTTACAATTGTGCTTTATATATTCCGGGTATAAAAACAATAGCTTTAAAAACAAACAAAAAAAAATAGAGAAGAGCACAAAAGAAAATTATATTTCTACATGTATCGAAATACTTTTTATTTAAAAGAAATGACATCCCTTATGAACTTTGACCCCTTAAGCGGTCGATTCTTTTGCCCAAAATGTTCCAAAAAAAGGCACATTTTTTACTTCATATAATAAGTGTAAACTTAACAGAATGTTAAAATGGAAGAATTTTGGTATAGTTTTTAATTTTAAAGTTTTTACCTTATTTTTTATTTTATAATTGTGGAACATATAAAAAGCCCTAAATGTTTCCTTTTTATAAGTACACTCTGTATAATATGAAGAATGTGTTTCATACATCTAAAGAGAATTTCTCTCATACATGCAAGTGGCCATGGTAGCCAAGTGGTTTAGGTATCGGATTATGGCTGGCGTGTCATGAATTCGATCTCAGTACCACTAAAGACTCGCCGTGTAGGGGAACGATGCACGTTAAATCTGTCGAGAGCTCAAACGTCTTCCCGTTGGTGTGGTAGTTAGGAGAGGGTGTCATCCGCGTCACTTGACCGTGGCTCAAAATTAAGCGGACCATCACCAACAAAGCCCTCGTGTATATATATATAGCTGAACAAGGCGACGTTAATATTCACTCATACCTACAAATATATTTCATGTTCATACCTCTTTTTTAAACGGTTGAGGATTTTGCGTATGTATGCACATACATAAGCGCACACAATTTTAAGCATTAAGTCTTATATTGTAATGGGAAGATGACAATATCGGCCTTTTTGGATTATCTTTCCATGTTCATTTCTTCTCAAGCAACAAATTGCACATTTTGTATTACACAATTCCTGATCTTTATCGAATATTTTCAAGAATCTAAATTCCCGCATTCACCACAAATAAAATCCCGGATGAGAAGTATTTCACTGCCAAAGACAAACTGCATCTCATAAACACTAGCACTAATAATTGCACTAAAAGAATTAAAAATATGTGCGAATCAAAGACAAAAGAAAAAAACACCAGTTCTCGTACAGTGTATAGGCAAACCAGTTGTAGCCAGCTTTCAGTAGCCCGTTCGGTGCACGGGCAAACAAGCTTTAATAATTCATAAAGAATTATCTTATCTCAGCCAGTCTACTTTTCCTTTCGAATAAAATAAATACTTACTTATGTTAATATGCGTTTAAATGTATATTGACTGCTTATGTTTTTTTATTATTGATTATAAGTTCCCACTGTGGTTTCTACAGACCCCTGAGGGTCCATGTGAATGCTGAGAGGTGCGTGGTAAATTTAAATTAATATGGGGAAGGAAAAATTTAGAGTAAAGATTAAAAATTTTAGAATAAAATTGCATGCACGGTGGAAACCGAGCCGATTGCAGGGGCAGCTATCTATGCAGGTCTAACCCCTTAAGTGGTCAATCCCCCCCCCCAAATGTTCCAAAAAAGGGCACATTTTTTATTGCTTATAACTAAGCATAATACTTAACAGAATGCGAAAATAGAAGAGTTTTATTTTAATTTTCAATTTTAAAGTTTTCACTCTATTTTTTATTTTATAATTGTAGAACACACAAAACCCCGCAAAATGTTTGATTTTTATAAGTAAACCCTGCATGCTATGAAGAATGTTTCATACATCTTAAAAATAGTTTCTCATATTTACGAAAAAATTTTATGTTTGTTCTTTTTTAAACGGTTGAGGATTTTGTGTGTGTGTGCACATATATATGAACACACAATTTAAAGCATGGTGTATTACTAAGTCTTAACATTGTAATGGGGGACAGAGATAATATCGGCTTTTTTTGGATTATCTATCCAATTTTCTTTTATTTTCAAGCAACAAATTGCGCATTGCGTTTCCAATTCCTCTTAGAATATTTTCAAGAATCCAAATTCCAGCCTTCAATGAAAAATTCCCATCTTAACCATAAAGAAAATCCCGGATGAGAAGTATTTCAGTACCATGGACAAACAACATCTAGTAAAAATACTATCATTCATAGTTTCAATAAGAAAATTAAAAATTTGTGCAAATCAAAGAAAGAACCCGTATAGAAAGAGCCCGTACAGTGCACGGGTAAGCCAGTTGTGGCTAACTGTAGTAGCAGTAGTCTACCAGCATTGGGCTGTAAGTAGCCCGTATGGGTACGGGCAAGGCAGTTGTGGCTAGCTTTAGTAGCCCGTATGGTGTACGGGGAGTGTGGCTAGCTTTGTGCCGTATGATGTACGGGCAAACCAATTAAGGGGTTTAATAGGAATGGAACCTTCTCCTGCATGCAATATCTTGTGTAAAATGGTGCAGTATAAAGGAGTTTTACATCTAATCAACAGTTTAGTCTTGTTTTGTGCGAGATCCCAATATTTGGAGTGGTTGCAACAAATTTTTTTAGTTTTAAACAGAAAGCAGTATTATTCATAAAATTGGTCCGAAGATAGCTATCTCTTTGAAAAAAAAGTGTCTCTATATTTTAAAGTAATTTATTTGAATAAATACTACTTCAGATATTACAATATTTTTTATATACTTTATTTTTAATTCAGTATTTACCATTCTGAGCATCAAAGTTAAAAAACTTATAGTTTTTCCTATTATGCATAGAAATAATAGAGTTATCTAACTTGGGGTTTCATGGCCAAATTTATGGTATAAAAAGGGTTCAATAGGGACAGAAAGTTTGGGAACTTTTGTTCTACATGCTAATAACAAGAAATATTTTAATTGATTTTAGAACCTCATTAATCTGGACTAATTGGTATTTCAGGTCATCCTGACTAATGAAAACCCGGATTAAACAAAATAAAAAGTGAAGTTCCTGTAAAGTGAGTCAAGGTACATCATAACCAAACATTTTACACTGTAAATAGAATATGTGCTTTGAAGCAAGACAGAAAAAAGGGTAATAATGTGGGAACTCAAATCCATACATTACTTGCTTAATAAGTATTAAGTAAAAAAAATTACTTTTTTTTCTGAATATTAGTTATGACTTTTTTAAAAATGATTGTCTGGACGAAGCAATGGTTTACCAAGGTCCAAATTAGTAAAAGTTAACAGCATTTCAGAATTTTTTTTTTAAAAAACGAACAAACACAAATGAGTAAGAAGATTGAAAAAAAATTATAAATTCAAATGAAATAGAATAAGTTTTAAAGGGATCAAAATTGATTTTTATATTATAATGAATATCTTAAATATATGTTCCATTAATCCAGACATAGATATAAAAGCTCAAATATGTATCCTTTTGACGCATAAAAAGATACCTGGAAACATAAAGGCGATTTAAGATAATTTTTCTATCCATAAATTATTTTCAACTCCGAAACCATGATTGCTATGATACTCTACAAAACACTGTCACTTTATGACTTTGTAATGCCGTTTTCAAAATGAAAGGCAAGTAAAGTTTATAAAAGTAATAACTTTACAATGGTGTTGCCGAATTCAGCCGACAAATTCAGAGGAGTGATAGTAGGCAGCATAGGGACGACAAATTCCCTAGGAACATATGGTCGTAAACCATCATTAGTCAGTGAAAATCGTGAAAATAGTAGCAGCCATTTCTGGCGTCGAGCTGTAATGCATTGTTTGTATTGCAAACATCCTTCACCTCTTATTGTCCCCTTTTATTCCACTTCGACATTACATCCTTCATAACTGTTTTTGCGAATTAATCCGTCTAAATGTGGTTTGCAACCCCATGTTCTATGATGATTTGTGGTCTCCATGCTGCATACTATCACCCCTCTGAATTTGTCGGTCGATCTCGGCAACACCTTGTATAGTATTATGATACAATGAAAATGTGCCTAATCACATTTGAAACAAGATGCTTGTCGTGTCTCAGTCTTATCTTGGACTGAGCTCACACTGCCCGACGCGCCTCTAAGTGTAGGAGGAAACATATCATCACCAACAAAAGCCATAACAACAAATATTTATTTAAGACAGACAAACACAATTAACAAGCATAAATTCAATTTATAAGTGGAAACCTCGGAGTGATTCTCTAGTACCTAGTTTAATCCTGATACTCAAATCTAATACTCAAATCTAACATTCAAATCTAATATTCCCGTCTAAATAATCTCAGCTAACAGAACGGACAAGGAGACGAACTCTTTCTAACCTCAGGTCGGTACTGAATCTAATTCCTTTGATTAATTTAATGATTAATCTAGTACTTTACTTTAATAATATCAAATACTATCAAATGCGCGCTAAGCTCGTTGAAGTAATCCGCCGACGATATTTACATGTAGTTTGGCAATTCTTTCTCCCTACACATTTATGAAATATAGACTTTATATAGTCGAACTAATTAGCATATAACTATCTCGTGTTTTTCCCGAAGAGGCTGTGAAATAGAATAAATGCTGGCCCCAAAGTTACCCAAGAGGATTAGTAATAAATTCTCGCGGATAGCCCCATCACAAGCTTATTTATGCAAAATCCTGACCTTATTCTTAAAAGGCGATTTTAATGATGTATTTCAATGTGTGTGCTGCACAATATATGGCTATATTATACTTCTGCTAAATACTAATAAATTATAGTTTAAAAAAAACTAAACAACGCCCTTTTATAGTTAATAGAACTAAGTTGCAACTTAATCTTCTAGTCCCCAAATCTGGAATTAAACGCCAAATCTGAAATGGGATCTAAATTAGTCGCCAGATGCGAGATGGAATCTGAAAATGGAAAATCGTTAATTCTGATGATTCTTATCAGGACAATGGAACAAAATTATTAAATTATTCTACTGTCATCCGCTTTGGACAAGTGAGAAAAATTTGGAATAAATCTGACCGTTTAAAGTGGGTAAAAATGGAGTTTAAAGATTCCGTTATATACAAGTGAAGCTTATAAAAGGGTGTTAATAAAAATAGTAAAATCTAACACAGGGTATTTTACGAGACTAACGCATTTTACAGCGAGAGACTCATGATGTGAGAATTTCTAGAACAAATCTGGCAGAAGGTAACTGATATGATAGCAACAGTAACAAGATTCAAAGTTATGGGTAAAGTTCTTTTTTTATTGTACAGAGATAAACAGTGGAAATAGATAAAATCAGTGCGTTCTGGTCATAAAACCTTTATGCTATGATAATTTGATTAGACTGCTTTTTGATCATGTATGTAAAAACAATTCCTTAATAGAATCAATCACTACAGAAATTTTTTAAAAAAAGAATCTCGACAAAGTTTATTTCCTCTTTGAAACCGTTACTTTATTTGAACACAAATACCTTCCGTTACAGGGTAGTAGCGTGACAACCTAATATGACAGTGAGTGAAATCATTTGTAAAATATTATGCCAGGAGTTAGAGGTTGAGAAGCAATTATGCAATTACCATTAATTAAGATCAGGAAGGCTTTTTAACATATCATTAACAACCTGCATACTTTAACACAACAACGGCATGTCTTCGTCATAGCAGTGTTCGCTTACCGACACGTGTCAGGCTGGACTGGTGCGAAAACTGGAACAAACTTGTTTTCGGAAAACAAAAAACTGAACAGGAAAGGAACTGTGTAGTCCAATCAGTCACAATCCTTTTTTTACCACAGTGAAAACTGTTTGGAAACTATGTAGCCTTTGCTCTAATGGATATTTACTGAGAGACTTTTTAAAAGAACGTACATATAGCCTGAAGTAAGAAAAAATGATTTTCACGATTCTATGAAGAGTAATTATAGAAGATGTATCTACTTCGGTTTCGGTTTAAATGATTATAGGGAAATGATTTTGTTATCTTGAAATACTTTTTTCGTTGTTTGTCTCCGTGATTACTTCAGATATAGGTTAAACATGGAAAGAATTTTGAAATATCTTTGTCGATAGACAATTTTCGTTTTAGTTTGAAGATAGCTTGTAGTAAGAGAGGAAAACGTCTGCGTCTACAAGCGGAATTTTGAATCGAATTACGACGGCTTTGACACGAGTTCTACATTGAGTCATATGTATTGATCAATGGGCATGATTGTGTACGTTTTTTGAAATAAAAGATGAATTCCAAGTCATTCAACAATTGCTGCACTGTTAGTGATAAGCTCATCTACACTAGGGTTTCTGATTTCCCGGGGTTTTCCCTTCCCGGGAATGTAATTGTCGTTCCCGGGATTCCCAGGAATACATCAAAATTTTAAAAAAATTAAAAACAAGTTATTTTTAAATAAAATCAATAATTATTATATAAAATAAGGATGCATATAAATTACAAAATTAATTCTTATTTATATAATGAGCTAAAAAGTACAAAAAATATATAATAAATTGGTTATTCATTTTTGAAACAGGATTTCAGAAATGATAAGCAATTTATACTTTCATCACTCAGGCATGGAAAAAATGTTACAGTTAAATATTTTGTAAATTAAAAATCTCGGGGAAAAATTCACATTTGAAAAATAATTACTAAAATTAATATTCTTTTACTGATTCGCATGTGTTTGAAAATCAACCAGTGAAAGCTGAATCAATTATTTCTCTAATGTTGCTACTAAGAGACAAATATTTAATAATACGTGAAAACTCATTTGCTGCTGAAGTGCCGATTATGTACGTTAAAAATAATTATTGTATTTAAGATATTTTATTTGTATAACCGATTTCTTGTTTATGGAATTGCTGTATTATTGTTACATAAATATAAATAAATATTAATATACGAATCTCACACGAAAGTTAAGTTTAGAAAAATAATAAATAAGAACAATTGAGCAATTTCTTATGAAAATATTCACCCCCGAACAGTTTGTGGATTCCTTCCCTTCTTCAAATTGCTGATTCAATTAAATAGCTCATAATAAAGACAAGTATCCTAATTTTTTGTTTAAAAAAAGTTTAAATAAATAATAATTTTAAGTATTAGTATTTTCGTTATGCACATAATTCTAGATCTTCGAACTCTCAAACACATAGATTGCTTGTTGTTGGCAACGAAATGCGATTGCTTCAAAAACCCAATATTTCTTGTTAACCAAGCTCGATACATCCAAGGCTAGCCGTGGAAAATCCCCCCCCCAAAGTTCTCATATTACACTCTTACCCCATAGTTGGGGTAACGAGCATTCCTTCGTCCGGAAGTTCGGGGTGAACGATCGCAAATTGCCACAGTAGGTTCAGTTAACGATGTACGAGATTGAAATGAAAGGTCAAGTCAAAAATAGCTACCTCATAGATAATTCAAGCCCCGTGTGATTCCCAGGAAATCCCGGAATGAAGTCTAATTCCCGGGAATAGAAAAAGTATAAAAATCTTATGATTTCCCGGGAACCCGGGAAAGAGACCCTAATCTACACCACGGCTAGGTCGTACCTCATTGGATGGGAAAAATTGGTTTTTATCGTGCTTAAGCCAAAAAATACATAAAAAGCAACAATGAAAACGCCAATGAATTTTTTAATGCTATACCGTTACCTCCTTCTTCAAGTATATTCAGTTCAAATTTGAAGTCCCTTTGAGAGCAGTGCTTTTTTTACAGCATCTTGAAAGTGGAACTTTAGTTATAACCATCCTGTACCCTCTCATCAAGAATAGCCACGAATGATAAGACACAAGATAATGTAACGAACTTGCATGTTGAGACACTGTAATTTAAATTAATATAGAAAAATTTTGGTATAAATTATTTATGTGTGGGTTTATTTTAATTATTGCCATAAAAGCTTTTAAAAAGCATATAAAATTTCCAAATTTTTAAATAATTTCAAATTTTTAGAATTTTTTTAACTTTAATTTTTTTATTTTTCTTGTGTTTCTCAATGTTGTACAAAACCCAAAAGGTTTCATTCGAACTTTATAAACCAACTTCATAAAAAAACCTAGAATTTTCACATGAAATGCTTATTTGCGAGTTATGAATATCAGCTAAATACTACTTGTTTTCATATAAGGAATTACCCAGAGCCCCCTATAACTAGATGAGCAAATGTGTCAAAAGAATTTCAATTTATTTCAAGAAATGCAAGAAATATTGTTGATATTTACTTTGAATTTAAATTTCATTTTTAAATGAATATTATTTATTTTTTGGTCACCTTATCCATCAGTTAGTTATTGAAAATATTCAAAAAATGCATCAAATATTTTAAACACGCATTGCTCCATATAAGATAAACTGAACTATTCTGCTACAAGTAACAAATATTAAGAGTTTTCTGTATTTTTAAAAAAAATTAAATAAAGAAATGCAAGCATTTACATATTATTATAAGTTCATTCACTTGTAGTTATCTTTATTTAAATGAAAACATGCTTACGTTAGTTATTTCTTATGAATAAATTTAGTTGATATATAATTAAAACCTGATCATTGAAATAGTTATCACAGAATTATTATACCTTTACAAAGCAAACATTCTGCAAAAAAGGTAGCGCTTTATTTTATTTTGTTTTTATGTATAGTGATAGATTTGACAAAACCCAAGATATTCGCAATGAAGTTTATTTCAATAAGGAATGAAACCATGCGTGTACAATTACAATATTAAAACGAAAAGAAAAATGAAATGCACCAAATTTATGTTCAGAACAAGTTTTAAATAATAGATTAGTTTCGATTTCTGTTTCAAAATCACTTGCAAATCAAAACCTACATTAAAAGAAATTGACATAATATCCTAGCGTTTTTTAACTATTAAAATTAGGCTATATTTAAAATAATATTTACAGATAGCCTATTTTTGTCTTTTAACGACATTTTCTGAGACTATTTTTATATTTGGTAGAAGTGAAGATTTTTTTTTGTACGTAAATAATTAAAAATATATATTACTTTTAGTTTAAAGGCTTTTACACTTTAAATTATGTTTCGAATGGTAATCTCAGGAAGAAATTTCAAATCACCAAAATTTCATTCGGCACAAAACTAAATTCGAGTCTTATGTAACAATATTTATGTAGAACTGTTTTTTGTTCGAATACGTAAAAATATTTCACAAATAATTCAATATTATACAAGACATTAACATTCAAAAGTTCAATTTGCATTTTCTTTTGCAGCATTTGTACTGTGACAACGGGGAGAATTTTTGAAATATAAACACTATCTCCGTTGATGCGGAGCACTTACATTTATGAAATTTTTCTTAAATAGCTTGTGCTGTATAGTTATAATTCATTCAATTGTTTTATGAGTAAAAGCATCCATCCATTATATTGTTTTATGTTACGTCATTATATTTAATTATATAGTTCATTGGAAATTAAATAATAATACGCAAGGGTTTCCTGTTTCATATGTCTTTTTAATATACCGACGGGAAAAAAAATCCTAACACCAGAAAAAATTATTGTAGAGTAATGTGAAATTTGGTCAATGTAATATTGTCTAGTTAACATGTTTAATTGATTAAATATTCAAGATCACAGTTTAATTTAAGCTGAAGAAAATGCATTTCAAATGTAAAATGCTGCTACATTAATTAATTATTTGAAGTTGTGAGCTAGCTATTAGTTAATTGTTATTAAAAATAATTTAATAATTATTATGTGACGAATAAAATAACACATGAAAGCTCTAGTTAATTATGCGTACCCAATATATATTTTCAGTTATGTTCAGTATTTTTTAAGACTCTAAAACCTTTTATTTCTATTTATTTTAGCGTCAAATTTGTGGCCATGGTAGCCAAGTGGTCATGGTATCGGCTCATGGCAGGCATGTCATGAGTTCGAGCCCAGTACCACTAAAGATCCGCCGTGTAGGGGAGCGATGCCCGTTAAATCTATCGAGTGCTCAAACGACCTCCCGTTGGTGTGGTGTGTTAGTTAGGAAAGAGGTTTGTTAGCTCAGGTGTCGTCTTCGTCACTTGATCATGGTTCAAAATTACAAGGTCCGTCGCCAAAAGCCCTCGTGTAGCTGAACATTGCGACGTTAATATTCACTCCCTCACTCAACATCAAATTTGTCTAAAATTTTAATAACTTAAAATAGTTTTACAAGCATTTCATTCCATGTTTTGTACATTTTAACAGTCTATCTTAAAAGCCAAAAATAGTTAAAATATGAATAGAAAAATTTTAAAAGCGAACTTAGCTTTTTTTTTTTTTGCACTTGAGTACTTTGTTATGAAAAGGATACAATACAATAAATATTTTCACTACGCAAGGAAAGTTTTAACTATTTTAGCTACAAATTTTAAAAACTTATCTGTAAATAATGCAGTTTTCTTAAATGTCTTATAAAATTTCTCAAGATCGAATATTTTAAAATTAATTGTTCTTCGTGAAGTACATTGCTTGTTGTTATTATTATGTTAAAAAATTTTTTTTATCTATAAAGTAGACGAATGATGCCATCTTAAATGTAGATTCTTTAAAGGAAATTTCAAATCGAAATGTAAGGCTTGTAAGAGTAAAATTTATCTTATAATTGTAAAATTACTAATTTTGAAAATGTATAAGTATTATTAAGGTACATATATTGAAAAAAAAATATCAACATATAGAAGATTTAACAAGATATTAGTTTTTAAAAATCGTGTTATTGTTTCTTTGTGAAACAATGATAGTTAATAAAAGGGTAATTTTTTATATATATTTCCTTCATGGAGATATTTAGGTTAATATACGAGAGGAAAATAAAAAAAAAATAAGTAAACAAAAAATTCTGTTTATCTTATTAGAAAGTTCTGTTAAATCACCTGTAAAAACTCTTAGTGTTATTGTTCTCGTTATAAATACATACATATTTATAATCTTTTTTCGCTCCAAAAAATTAATACTTATCACAGTTAATGTTAAACAATAATAAACCACTTTCTTATTTAACATTAACTTATTATAACCCTTACAACTCTAATCATAGTAATTATTGATGACATATTGTTTGCAGCTGATATTCGAATATTAGTTCAAGGATCAAAAACTTCTTGAGAAAAAGGGTTAAATAAAAAGAAACATGAAAGTTATCATTAATATATGTTTTTCTTCGTTTAATGTCGTTGCAAAAAAGACTAAAAAGTACAGATAAAAAGTTTGATACCTAACATTGCATTTGTTTTTGTCAGCTAAGAGCAATGATTTTGAATTTCTGTTACAAAATCAGTTCAATTTTTTTTTTCGTTTGTTAAATCTAGTTGAATGAAAAGGTTTGTTCTCAGATAAATGTTTACTCAAAGAGATTTCAATTGAAGGCTTTAGCAATTGTCTTTTAGAAAAATTTATGAAGACGGATGTGTTTTTACGGTGTTATATTTTCATTTAATTCATTTTAATCCCTCACAATGCTATTTTGCTATTATGGGAGCACTTTCAAGGGAAAGTTTTAAAAAAAGATCATTGTATTTATTAATTGTTTATTTTATGAAAATAAAAAATTTATCATTGAAGGTTGGTATCTAGTTATCATTATTTTAAAGACTTATACGAGGGCATTTCGGAAAGTGATCTCCGAATCGCTGTAAAAAATAAACTTGAACAGAGGGGGAACATTTATTTACACATCAAAGTACAACTCTCCTCTATTTTTCAACATGGTCTCCCCCATTATTCAAGCACTTGTCGTACCGTTTTACCAATTCCTTCTGTATAAAAATCGGCCGCCTGCCATTTAAACTCATGTGTCACAGCGTTTTTAAGTCCCTCTTCGTCAGCGAAATGCTTTCCCCCAAGCCACGTATTCATTGCAGTGAATAGATGGTAATGGGATGAGATCAGCCCTCACTACAGACAGCGTTCCACTTAGTGATTCCTCATGGATGTTTGTTCTGTTCTTGAAAAAGCGTATCCATTGACGCACATCACCTTCACTCATAATGTTTGGCCCTTATATGGCATACAATTCACGATGGATATCCGCTGCTGACAGTTTTTTTGGCCCAATGAGAGAGAGAGAAATCTTAACACTCCTCGCACCTCATATTTTGCGGGATTTTCTATGGTGGCACACATTTTGTCACGTTATAACTATCAAACTCCTGGCCCTTCGACACTCTATTCGCCGATTGGAAGCTTACTGAATCAGAGATTGCTAGTGCATTCGATTGAGGGCGCTCCGAACCGTACTTCCAGCGCCACGCCCAAACGGAGGTTAGTTTCCGAATTACTCCGTGATAATTAAACAGTAACTGGAAAAAAATACAAAAACTTTCCCGTGTGGGACTTAGATAATGTTAAATTTCATTTAAGATACGAAAATGAACGCTTTTAAGTTGACTGGCCACATTTGGAACCTTGATTCTGCAAAGGGAATAAATGAATAATTTTTTTGATATTTAGTGGCGCAAATTAGAATTTACAAAGAAAACTTCTTAAGAATATTTTTGCTGGAAGAAATTGTTTAAATGCACTGTTTTTTAGCAAAATATAAAGAAATAATGACCTATTTTCAAAACATGTTTCTTTTATGTGAAAAATGCTTGTACAATACTAATATTTTGCCTCTATGTAGCTAAGACTTATGTATAGAACTAGGGTTTTTAAATGTAAAATTTAGAAGTGAATTCATTCATAAACTTAAACACATAAGAGTAGAGAAATGATGGTGAATGGTTCATTGAAAAGCATTCTTCTCACCCTAAAATTTAAATGTAAACATTAAATTGGCAAAGTAAAATATATTTCCATAATGCTATAATTTAATTGTTAATAAACATAAAGAACTGCTATAAATCCAAGAGAGAAATAAATAATCTACGAAAGGGTAAAATGAATTTGAAATAAAAGTAATTGTCCGCCACACGGACTAATAAAGATGTGACTCTTGCTTGTAAAAACTTAACAACTTTATTTTTGCGTTTAAAGATATAAACAATGCAGCAGCTTCATGCGGCGAGAACCTTCTTAGCGAGGGGCAGTACAGAAACTGAGTATTCCACACAGATCATCTTACAAAACAAGTCGAAGCAAATAACTTGTTGCCATCGCGCAAAAGATAAATACAGATAGCTTTGGTAAAAGACATGACAGTAAAACTATTACACAGAAAATAAATATGAAATACAAATTGAAAATAATAATAATAATTGAATAGAAATTAAGTATCGTATATAAATGAACATACATAGCTCATTAAATAATAAAAAGACAGTTTGAATATTAATGGAAATATAACTTGAATAATAACGAAAATACCATTTGAAATAATAGAATGATACTATTCCATCCAAACAGTAATTTACACGCAATGAAAAACCATTAATTAAATTTAAATAAAACAACGCCTGAAGAATCGAGTTGTTAGAACAGCAATGAAGGACTACAGTATGTATATCATACATTTCAAAATAATATTAAGTGAAAACTATTGTTATGTAAGGAAACTTCAAATTATTGAACAAATAATTTACTTTTCAAAATCAGTTTATCTTAGGCATGAAAAAGATATTTGATTCAAACAGTTATAAATTTTTATTTATTGTCATGTGGAATCGGGAAACAAAAATACAACATCAATGTCCTTGTTTAACTGGCTGTTTTGGAATGTCTCGGGTTTTCCCCTCGTATATAATATATGTGGACCAGTTTTCCTTCTAAAATCCTTAAGGGTAGACACCTGTTCACTGAAACTCATTACATAGAAATTGAGAGTGCAGGCTTAATGGTGACAAAAGTACGCTTACATTTTTGTAAATTAATCGACTACAGCTACTTTTTTTCTTATCAGATCGAAGGTTTGTTGTGCTGTTTGAATTTAAAATTAAGTAAGAAAATAGTTCTAAAAGACATATCAAAAATGAAATATTAGAGTAGGGTTATTTTCTCATTGGATGTTCGGACAATGACTGGAAGTGTCTAAAGCAGGGGTAATCAAACTTTTTTTCTGCCTGACGCGTATACATATGGCAGATATTTCATGCGGGTTGCAATAATCTTGGCACTTAAAATGTGGAAAATTGATCAAAATATCAAAACTCCTTTTTGACTTTTAACACTATCTTAATCTCTATCAAACACAAATAAAAATTTTCTTCGTTTTTACGCATTTTTTACTGAGTTATGGGGTAATTTCGACTATTTTTCATTCATGACCATACAGACAAAACTGCTAAACCGTTTGATAATTTGATTTTTTCTTTTGACAAAGCCCCTCACATTTATTTCAAACATTAATTTATCAAATGCAGAATGGCAGCAAAGAGGAGTTTTGACTGAATTCCAGACTGAAATCAGTATTATTTGTTTATAATTAAAATTCAGTTTCACCCATAAAATAGTCACTACTCCAGTTCATTATCCATTTCACTGTTATTTGTTATTATTAACCGTTACAGTTTCAAACAGGGGAAAAAATTTTACAATTTGCACCCGTATGACTTCGACAGCAAAATTGGTCGATTTGATTGCTTGATTGAGAGGATTTCCCACTAAATTTTTAATACATTGTACTTAAATAATTGAATTTTTTAGGGCAATGTGCCATGAGCGGGCCACTCAGAAAGGCCCAGCGGGCCACATGTGGCCCACGGGCAGCAGGTTGAGTATCGCTGGTTTAATGTGTCCGAAAAGAATGGCTACACCTTCACATTTTAAATACAAATAAAGAGACAAAGATATTCATTTGCGGTTTTTTATGTTCTATAAAGAAAATACCAAAGTTTTTACACTGTTTTATTGCACAATTTCAATGTGCACTACATTAGTCGCAGGCAACACATCGAGTCAGTACGTCATTTCAACTTTTGCTTGGGTGGCCAGATTGCGTTTTTGACAATACGCTACGTATCGTCGTAAATCTTTCATGGTGCTTATAAAGTGTGGATCCGGTAGGTGAACTTTGTCTATAGGTAGTTCGAAATTTGTGCTATACATGTCTTACCGGTTTAAATTCGTTCAAACATGCTACAACTTGCGGTTGTTCTCGCGGGGAAATCATTTTGAAAAGAAAATGTTGCAAAACGTAGTTTGTGTTTCAATGAACAGAAAATGCCGGCTGGGTGGCGTGGTTGATTTGTCGCTGGCCTTCTGCACCCAAGGTTGCGGGTTCGACCCCGGCCCAAGTCGGTAGATTTTCATGATGCAGAAAATCGACAGCGGCCATGTCGTATCGTTATACATCATGTAAAAGATCCCTAAAGCGTCTGTTTGGCTTGGATGCTCTGGGCAAAATTAAATCCTAGTACATGTTTACATCGTCAAGAGCTCAGATGCCTCCCTCTGTAGAAGAAACTGGGCGTCAAAATTGCTTGCTGTAATTGGTATCGCCTATATGGTGCAGAACTAAAAAGTGATACCAGCTCCTGGGGAATGTACTAGGTCTACAAAGGTTTAATATACCAACGCGCAGCCCCATTAGAAAAAAAAAATGAATAGAAAATTTAATCTTTTCCTCAAAGAATATAAGAAAATCATAAGTTTAAACCTTTGTTTATTTTTAATTCATTTTTGAAAGAGTAATTATGCTTTTCAAACACCTTATACTTTCCTGATGCAATTTCAAAAATTAACATAAAAACGTGTTTAAACTACAATGTGACAGAGTCGTGGAACTTTTATAATCCTTTTTCTCATCATAAAATCTTAATGAACCAACAGAAAAAAAAGAGCTCTAGGATTTCACTAACTTTTACGCTCCTTAGAAACCTTTTAGATAAAAAACCGGACTGACAGGTGAAAGAACCATGATAAACCCAACTTAGAAAAAAAAGTTTAAGTAATTCATAAGGGCTTTCTTCCCTGTGAAACTGGACCACATATCCCGTGGAATGTTTTGTCTTTTTATATACTCACTCCGTCTTTCCTTTTCAGAGTTTTCTGAAAGTTAGTAAGTCGTTTACGTGCACCGGATAGTTAACCCCCCAGGCCGGTTAAACTGGTTGAAGGCAAGCGTCTGAACCGCATTCATTTATTGTTGCTGCTACTTTTTTTTTTAATTTCACGATTTTTGCCTCGAAGCGTTTATCTGAGCTTCATTTTGTCAAGGAGTTCAAGTAAGGAGCCAGACAGTTCTGGGGAGAATAATAGCAACATTTTTACCCTTGAAATAGTTTTCTCTACGTTTGATCATTGTTTTTATAAGTTTTGGCGAGCAGAAACATATAGTCCAGGAAAATATAACCATTGCGTATCAAATAATTGATGTAGAAAATATGCATCAATCCTTGTCCGTTACTTAGATTTCTTTTTTAAATTTTTTTGGTTTGGGAATTATAAAAAAAGGTATTTTCTGTTGACTGTTCCAGGAAATACTTTACTGTTGTGGTATTATGGAATGCCTTGAAGTAGATGATACAATACGGAATGAAAATTAGTTTTTTTTTGGTGCATTATAAAAGGATGCTAGTACGAAATTATGGGGGGGGGACTTAGTTTTTTATGTTTTATTTCCTTTTCAAGTATGTGATTATATCGTGACAAAAGTATTTTTTACATTTCATTTAATCTGAATATCAAATAACAACTTCCTGTGTAATATAAATTCTTATTTAACAAATGAAATTGCTATTGTCTGAGTTTTTAGCTTTAAAATAATTTTTTAAAGTTTCGTTTTCAGAGAGTTTTCAAGATCTCCATTTCATAAAATAGTAAATATTTTCAGACCTTTATTGTCTTATATGTGAAAACTAACTTTATTTGCAAATATAAATTGCTCTAAAATGATGTGAAATGAAGTAATTTGAAAGCTCTTATCTATGTTAAGATTTCACTTCAAAGCAATGATTTTTTTAAATTTTGCCAACAATTTTTAAATACATTGAAATTTTAAAATTAAATTTAAGCGTTTTTTATGGTACGTTTATATTTTTCTGTATATACAAATGTATTTTGCATGATATTTATATTTTTTAAGCTTCATTATGATGATTCAACGCTTCAACTACTGAAAATAATACATTTTTTGTTAGATATTTTTCATCCTTCAAATTTTAAGATGCAAGAGAATGATGCTATGTTTTAATCTATTGTGAAAGAAAAGGCTTCAATTGCTTTGCATTTCACGAATTAACAAATTGAATTCTAAATTGGTATATTAGATAAGCTTTTTTTCTTCTTCTTCTTCTTCAATGGCTGAACAGCCCTGTTTTTTTTTCCTTCAGAAGTCTTCTCCAGTCATCTCTACTTTCGGCAACTGCTTTCCAGTTTTTAACTTTTAAAATATTAAGATCTTTTTCGATACAATAAATCCATGTTAGCGGGGTCTGCTCCTAGATCTATTTCCCATGGGCTTTGCCAGAAAGAGTTTTTTTTTGCAACAACAATCTTCATTCATTCTATCTAGATGACCAGCCCATTTAAATCTCTGTAATTTGACGAGTTTTACCGTATCACGTTGTTTGTAAATTTTATAGAGTTCTAAATTATATCTTCTTCATAATCCATTCACTTAGACCCCCCTCCCCCAAGAATACAACGCATAAGATCTTTCCTCGAAAATTACAAAAGTTTCCTCATCACATTAAGTCAATGTCCATTGAATTCTACGATTTAACTAGGTATTCTATAAAATAATGATTACTTGATCGTTAAAGTGTGAAATATGGCACTCGAAAGTTCTTTGAACCGGTTCTAGCTGCTTTAGGGAGGATTTTTCCGATTAGGAACTAGAGATGGCCGATTGAAACAATTGTACTCTAGATATCAGTTCTGTATACGTCAGTGAGAATTAATTTCCATTGAAGAAATTCCAAATATTGACACAACGCTTCGATCTGTTGCAACAGCTCAAAGTTACGGTACTGGAGAAGTATTTAAAAAGTGCTCTGTAAAAAAAAAATGTGTAGTAGTAAAAAGTGTGCTTGTTTCAAAAATAATAAGCAGTCCAATCCAAAGTGTCATCACAGCAATCCTTAATTTAATAAATAATGAAAAGTAAAGTAAAGGTATATCTCATAAAATTTTAATTAATTTTCTTGTACATTTTTATTTTAAAAAGTTTAAGCAATTTTTTTACGAAACAACAGTTTTTCTTCCCAACATGTATTTTACAAGCTTTTATTTAACTTGCAACGCATGTATGTATGTAATTTGTTCGGGTGGAATCTTATAACACAATTTTGAAGCTGATATCTTCAACCGATTGAGCTGAAATTTTGTATACACGTTTAGTTTGGATGACAATGCATGTTTTGACAATTTATATTCCGATATTGTAATTAGTGAAAAAGATATTAATTAAAAACCTTAAAACGTATCATTGTTTTACCCCTGTGGGCTGTTTATTCCACTGCTTTCGGTGACGCAAAATGAAGAACGAAGAGGGGATTTTTTTTTGAGTGTTGACGTTTTTAAAACGGCGTTTTTTTATATTTTTTTTATAAAACTCAGACAAAAAATAATTACAGAAGCGGAAAGATCATTTATTTCGCAACGATAAGGTATAATTTTTTTTTACAAAAAGTTTTTAGAAAGTATTTTATTAACGATTGAAAATTTGAACAAGATATATAAATAAATAAATATAGGGAGACTATAATAGTAGGGATTGAATAATTATACATTAAATATTTAAATATTATTATGAAATAAAGAATCATTTCAAAAGCTGTATAAATATTTCAATTGCAGAAATTAAATAGAAAATTATATGCAAATTGGCAGGGAAAAATGCATAGGCTTTCGCTGGTTCGATATCACTAGAGAAAAGTTCTGTCGTCAATGTCGCCAAACGCCTTCAGTTCCGTCATTCGTACATTTACGGAAGTATTGATGTGTAATTAGAGACATTTAGCATAAATTTAAATAAATAATCACGATAATCACAGGAAATATTTACTAAATGTTTTATAATTTTTTATTTTATTAATACAATTTCTAACTCCTTATAAGACTTATTAATGAATGCGGATATATCACCTACTTATCCACACATCGAGTAAAAAAAAATATTTTTTAAAAAAATCTTTTCCTTAGCCATCTGGTTTAGAATTGCATAAATTCCATTCAAACAATGATACAAGAAACGCGTGGAATGTTGCTTTTAAAAAATTTTTTTGGAATTTTATATTCACAAGCAACTTTGTTTACTTTTCAAGTTGAATTCGGTCTTTTATTTACTCGTATTTCTCTCGCACGACAAAGAAACAATTTTTAAAGGGAACGATACATAGTAAATGGCGTCACATTTCAAGTTGTTTGCATGTTTGAAAGGTCAAAAAGCCATCGTAAATCGTGCTGGAAGACCCATAAATTCATTCCATAATGTAAAAATTATGCATTGTTTGGGTAGGCAAACAGGTTCAGAGAATAATGGCAGACGCTAACGTATGCAAAAACAATTTTATTTTCAAGTATTGGACTTGACAATACTTCATGTTGAATCACGCTTAAATAAATTGTATTTCTTAGAGAAAACTGATCCATCATCATTACTTTTTCTATTAGACGCAACAGCCCTCAGTAATTGAGTATTTTGTAATATCTTAACCATGCTTGTAATTTTATTTGCATGTAGAATTTCATAAAGCAACTAAAAATGAAAAGATTGTAAAAATTTAAGTATTGTTGTTACATACTGCATTATCGCTTATTATATGCCTTATTGCATACTATTACATAGTGTATTATCTCCTCTATTATATTAAAATTCTTGTGAATTATTCAGAGATCAAAATTAAATACTTTACATAGTGGAAGATTAAAAGCTAGAAAAATATCTGCAATACTATCTATATTACTACAAATCTATCATTTCAGATGTTACGATTTAAGCAAATGTGTTATTGTTGTTGTTACTTCTTAACCCCTCCATAACACCAAAAATCACTAAAAAGTCCAAAAATAAAATAGGATTCCCTAAAACTTCTTCAACAGTAAAGTTCAAGCAATTAAGAATATGACGGGGGAAGGCCTGATCAGCCTTACACCCATGATGCTTTGGAAAGACTTCCTGGCCCTGTAAAAGAGACTTGATGCGGCTGCTAAAAACGCGTGATACAGCCGTCCTATTTCCAAGAAATATTGAGCTGGTGACACCAAAGAGATCTTTTTCCAAAATACCAAGACTGAGCAGGCGGTTCTCTCCACAGTGCATTTAATTCCGTCCTTTTAATGCAGGAGAGTTCGGTAAAAGTTAGACAAGCGTTATCTTACAAAATATCAGCAGTGGCAGACTTGACCAAACTATCGGCTATCGCGTTGCCACACAATCCAATATGGGAGGGAACCCATTGAAAGTATATAGAGCAGCAATACTCAATCTGCAGCTCGCGGGCCGCATGTGGCCCGCCAGACCTTTGGGTGGCTCGGCTATGGCCCGTTGCACTAAAGGCAGTATCACACGTACATTTTTCGTGCAACTTTTGGCCAGCTTTTCGCCCAATAGGAGAGTGAAGGGTTGCCGTAAACAAAACGACATGTTCTGATGTCAGCTGCGCTTTTTCTCCATATTGAACATTACTCGCCAATTTTTTCTGCTTCGAAAACGACAATTCAATGTTTTTTCTTTTATTTCGCTCGCGCTTTTGTTGATGGGCGTAAACAGAAAGGGAGCACCATTCTGTTTAAATATTGTACGATATATCGGATGCGTTGGGAAAAAAACGAAGCTACCATTATTACTGCCATCTTGTTTATGAAGTAGGGTGCCGAAGAACTCTATTGCGGGAATTTCAAGCAACTTTTATTTGGAACAACTTTTTCAGCTCACTGGCAAAAAGTTGTTTGGAGCCGTTGCTATGGCAACTAGTAGAAATTGTTCTGAAATAACGGAAAATTGCGCCAAACGTGTACGTGTGATAAAGCCTTAACAAATTCAATTATTTAAGAACAATAAATTAAAAAATTAGCGAGAAATTTTATCAATCAAGCAATCAAATATATCAATTTTGCTATCAATGCCGTGCTGGTACGAATTGAGAGATGACTTTTTTTTCTTTTTGTAATTGTAACGGTTAGTGATAACAAATAACAGTAGAGTAGCAAATATTTTATGGGTGAAATTATGTCGGAGTAGGAACGATTTTATATGGGCGAACCTTTATGTTTCCCAAGCAAAAATATTTAAAGAATATATGTTGTTTCAAGACGATCGGGTTCTTCCTTATTTCGTAGAGCAAATCAAATGGATTACCAACTTGTTTGTTTTGTCGTGAAGTTGGCGCAAAATTATGCATTTGCTCAATACTGGAAATTTTAATAAATATTTCTCACATTTGTAACAAATAACTGAAACATAGTAGTATTTAGCATCTTCACTAAAGGCATTTTTTAAAGGGTTTTTTTATGGTTATTATTTACGTTACGTTTGTTAAATGTCAAACTCAAACTTTGAGAAATATCGCCAAGTTGGCTAAGAATTTAAATCCCAGATATTTTTATGCAAATTTTCTCCCACTTTTTAAAGAGGGAAACGAAATAAAGTTTTAGAGAATTGCATGCGCATGATATTGAAAATTCTATGGTAATATTAACTGACAGTTTCATAAAAAGTTTTGATTACTTTGAACTTTTTTAACCTAATTATACAATATTCATATTTTGCACAAAATTTTTCACTTATACTGAACCTAGATATTTTACATGGAAGTATTACTTTGAAGATATACTATGGAGGCATCCATACAATGTCACTCGCCGAATAAAATTAGGGAGCTTTACGCAATACTTATTTCATCTTCGGTCCCTCTAATCCTCAAACCTTTTTGGAATAAGTACACAGACTACATGGCGGAAGATATTTTGCGACGAAAAACAACCAAATATGCCTTTCATTGAACAAATCTGCAACGAAACGCAATAAAGGATTTCAGAATTGTTAGGAAGAAGCTACATGGTTTTGGAATGATTAGCCGTAGACGAGCCGACGGAAATGGCTTCGATAATGGAATTACATGAGAATTAAACTACGATTTTATAGCATTGCAGCATCAAGTAACAGAATTTATCCCTCAATTAACTCCAGAACAAAGTCACGTTTTTCAACAAGTGTTACGCAAAGTAGAATTCATCAGTGGTGCACTCTTTTTTTCTCGAAGCCCCTGGAAGAACAGGAAAAACATTTTTGCTAAACTTTTTACTAATGACCATCAGAAAAACCCAGAGAAAAACCAGAATAGCAGTTGCTATGGCTTCTTCTGGGACAGCCGCGATTTTACTGACCAAAGGTCGCACAGCACATTCCGTTTTAAAATTATCGCTTAATCTTGCATTTGAAAATTCACTCATCTGAAATTTCAGAAAAAAATAGCTCTCAAGGCTGGATGCTTCCACAATGTAAGCTTTTAGTGTGGGATGAAAGTACGATGTCTCATAAGAAAGCTATAGAAGCGTTAAATCGGACTCTTCAGGATTTACGAGATAGGTACAGATATTATAGGAGGAATGGTAGCTTTATTATATATTGGCTGGTGAATTCAAGCTTATGGGGAAAAGTTGAAAAATTCAGTCTGAAAACGAATATCCCACGGAGTTCTTAAATTCACTTGAACTTTCGGTTGTGTACCCTCACATAAACTTCAATTAAAACTAAATGTACAAGTTATGCAGAATCTCGATGCTACTCGACTATGTAAAGGAACGAGGCTTTGGATCACAAAACTGATGCAGAATATACTTGGTGCCAATATTTGAACATATGTCATGAAAAGGGATAGTGTTATCATACCTCGAATTCCAAGTATCCCCACTGACCTACCGTTTCAATTCAAAACGAGTTCAATTTCCAGTTTTACTGTTGCTATTAACAAAGCTAACATTTCAGGTAGCAGGGGTGCATTTGGAAAAGCAATGTTTTTCCCATGGCCAACTATATGTAGCCTGATCGGTGTGTCCAATGCCCAAATCTTCACATATTAGCAACTGAAGGAAGAACATATAATGTGGTATACAGTAGCATCTTAGAATAATATTCTGTTTTGAGCTCTTTTAAAGAGGAATTATATATAGTAGTAGGAATTATATAGTAGAGGAATTATATATAGTAGTAGGAATTATATATAGTAGTAGGAATTATATAGTAGAATAATTATATAGAAGAGGAATTATATAGGAATTAGTAGATACTTTCGATTTTTAAAAATATTAATAGTTTAAGTTATTGAATTTTTGTTGTTAATTATTATAATAAATTACGCTTTCAATTTTTTAAACTAAGCTCAATTTTAGAATTTTTAAATTGTATTGGTTCCAGTCAAGCAATAAAAAAATTACCATATTGTATTATTTACTTTCTAAAGATAATGATTACGACTTTGACAGTTATTTAAAGACATCAACGTGAGCGGAGCCGCGGGTAAGAAGCTAGTATATATATATATCGATAAACATATGAAATTGTTTAAGATAAACATATGAATAGATACGTAAATTGTTAGAGTGTTTCTTAAATACTTTCGATGTACTCTTTGATAAATTCAGTTATTTGTTCAGATTTTTTTTCTTCTTAATATCAAAAAGTAGTTGAATAAATTTGAAAAAAAAATTCTCAAGTAAGTCCAAACAAATTTTAATAAAATAATATTGATTTCAATCTGGAATTCAGTAAAAAAACTTTTCTACCATCTTGTTTTTCAAAAATATTATCTGAAATAAAAATAAGTGAGGCTTTGTGAAAAAAAAAATCAAGTTATCAAAGTACATGGCAGCTTTGTTTTTATGACAGTAGAATGCAAACCAGGGCTTGGGTTCATTTGTGAAAGGAGATCGAAATTACCCCATAACTGAGTAAAAAAAATGCATAAAACCGGTTTTTCGTGAGTTGAGTTTGATAGAGTTTATTATATATATAGTTTTAAAATAAAATCCAAAATTTTGAGTTTTAAACAATTTTTTGCTTTTTAAATGTCTCTGATATTATAACGTCTTCCCCCCTTTCACCCATTAATCCTCATGTTGCGGCCCACATAAAATACTTGTCTCTTTTATGTGGCCCACCGAAAAAAAAAAGGTTGAGTATCACTGATGTGTCTAGAAGAAAGTCGATTCACAAGATCCAGAATATTCAGGCTTGTCGTATCCCCAACAATCGCTTGTTTTCAGAGACATTTAAATACTAACTGTGTATGATAGTCATACTTCTATACTGTACCTTTTTCATTGAAATGAATGCATTGCCATATAATTAAAACATTCCTTTTAAATGTAATACTTTGAAAAATAAACTTATACGTAGAAGACATTTTAATCGCAGTATTTAAGTAATCATACTGCATTTGACAAAATATAATATTGTTGCAAATTTGCGTGAGGGAAAAGTAGCCGATTAATAATTATTTAAATAATAACCGCTTCATAAATGGGCAAGAACAAACAGTTGACTGACTACACGAAGACAAATCAATGTATATACGCAAGAAAATATTAGAACAGATTATTTACAATAGTGCAGAACACACTCATTATAAATAACCTTTAGAACGTTTTAGAAATGGCTTTCTAGAACAGTTCATTCAGACAGATAAAGTATGTCTCTGTTATTGCAGTCAGCACACAAGCAGATTCTGATCTCGGGTGAACTTTCTTTTGAAATGATTCTGTTTTTGCTTCATAGGTCCTTTATACAGGCCCATGGAAATTTCTAGAAGGGTCAAACACAAAGCATTCTCCATGATCCCCTCGAGATATCGTATTTTTCGCCAAATTTGATGCCATGTGTGATAATGCCACCAGTCTGGTAGCCCTGGTCACATTTTCTATGGCTGCCATACTTTAATTTTTCAAGTTCCACTGGAAAGAAAATTTTGCTTTTAAAATGCAATTTTCCCTCAAGGAGAACATTACTAAAAAAAAAAAGAAGAAGATAGATGGTGTGTTTCAATGTACTTTTCCTGCTTAAAATATTAACGTAAATTCCCAAACATTTTATTTAAAATTTTGTATTGTAAATTTTTGCTATAATTACGCCCAAGTAAGTTAGCTAAATTTATATGCATTGTGGATGATGTTAATTTGTGCGAGATCTGTTTACAGTAATTAAAATGAATAACTTTTTAAAGTTCAAAAAAGAATGTCAGAATCGTCTGATTTTATAGCTGAAAACAATGAGTGAAGAATAACTCTTCAAAAATCACTCACTGATTGGTATATTTAACATCTTAAGAAAAAGATAAATAAAGAAGAAAGATAATAAAAAATTAAATCAAGCAAAACAATTTATTCCTTCTTATTTAATGAGAAGGTACTTGTAAAAGTGTCATAAAAATATTTCAAGGAATTAGAACTCAGGGAGAAAGTTATAATGGGTTTGAGGAACGGCTTATAGTTCAGCAAACTTATAAAAGAATTTAGAATGAGAAAATTCTTATTCTCTATATTACTCAAAACATAATAATTGGTTTCAATATAGAAAAGATAAAGATACGTTGTTTCTTTTATTACTTAGTCATGCATAATGCTGATAGCAAAAATGATTTGTGGCTTTTAGTCCATTACTTAAACATCCGTATTCTTTTTTTATAATTACGGGAAAAAAATATAATGCATTTATTTAATAGGTTTCCATATAAACATTTTCGTAGTAAATAGAGGTTATTGAATAGATTTGATGTTTTAATGATATTGATTTTCTTAACTTCTCTTTAAAAACGTATCATGCACAACGGGTTGTTATGATAACTAATGAAGGAAGAATGTAGATAGCACAGTGGTGAAAATTTGTACGCTAAAAGGCCGCATTCAGTAAAAAATGACTTATTGAGCATTAAATAATTTGTATAAAGTCTAATCTAAGACTGCACTGACATTCAAATGCAGTGTTAATCAACGTGGCTAAAAATTAAACGCATATGCTCAAGAAATTTCTTCTAATATCCTCTATGTTGTTTTAAATATCAAAAGAACGTTTTATGAGAAAGTCTTTTATTATTTAATTGCATTTAAGAGGTTTGTATGATATATAAAAACTATGTAACGAATTCTTATTTTACCTCTTAAGCGGTCGATTTTTTTGCCACAGATCTTCTAAAAAAGGCACATTTTTTATTGCATATAACTAAGTATAATGCTTAGCGGAATGCCAAAATGGAAGAATTTTATTTTAATGCTCAAAATTATATATAAAGTTTTCACACTATTTTTATTTTATAATTGTGGAACGCAAAAAAACCCCTAAATGTTTGCTTTTTGTAAGTACACTCTCTTTCTGCATGTTATGGAGAATTTTCATATATTTTAAAAGAATTTCTCTCATACTTACAAAAAAAGATCCTCTTGGTACGTTTTTCAAACGGTTGTGTGTGTGTATGTATAAATATATGCACGTACAATTTGAAGCATGTTGTATAATACTAAGTCTTGCATAACAATGGGGGACAGAGATAATATCGGCTTTTTTTGGATTATCTTTCCATTTTCCTTTTTTCTCCAGCAACAAATTGCACATTGCCTCGCCAATCCCTGCTCTTCAACTAATATTTTCAAGAATTTAAGTTCCTGTATTCATTGCAAAATTTTCACCCTCACTACAAAGGAAATCCCGGACAAGTGGCAGAAAGAAAACCTTTTAACGTCTCCTTCAATTTTGAGAACAACCAAAAGTCTGACGGTGCCAAATCGGGGAGATAAGGAGGTTGTGGAACCACTGTGAATTTCAGTTTTCCCATTACGTTCTGTGCTCGTGCACTGCAATGCGGTATTGCATTGTCGTGATGCAAAAGAAAGACGTTTCTTTCCAATCTGATTCTGTGGATGCGTTGCTTGAGTAATCGTAATGTTGCACAGTACCTATTGGAATTCACCGTCAATCCTTTAGTCAGAAATTCCGTGTAGAGCCCACCACTTGCATCCCAAGAGATAGTGAGCATGACTTTTGTTGCTGACATTAAAATTTTGAATTTCTTGACACTCGGAGAACCAGGATGACAATATTCCATGGACTGCCTCTTATTTTCTAGGTCATATTGATGAGTCCAGGCAGCCATGTGCTAATGGATACGTAGCCAACTAAAATTCTTTCTTCATGGACGGAATGAAGAAATGGATAGAACGATTGAACAAATGTGTACCTGTTTGTGGTGGCTATGTTGAGAAATGAATTTACAAAATGTAGATGTAATATCTAAATTTCCTACATTCTGATACCTCTGTTATTATTTTACCTTGTTGGAAACTTATTTGTATGCCATTGGAGACCTTACTTATCAATCACCCCTTGTATATATATATATATATATGTAATAATCCCCATTAATTTATTCTTTAATAACTTTCAATTACCTATGGTCCATCCCTTCAGGGCCCAAGTTTTAGTAATAATTTAGCCAGCCGCCTAACGAGAGTATTTTGAACTACTTTCTGAGTGGGTGGCACTCAGATCATGTGATTTGAGTTACCTATAAATACTGAGATTTCTGGAGACCGATCTCAATCCCTTACTATTTGTCTGCATTCAACATGTAGCCGGCTGCAGCTCATTGTGCATTCCTTTTCTTTGTTCTGTATTGTGTCGTCCATTGCATGCTTTATGTTTAACATGCTTATGTGTTTCAAGATGTGGAATAAAACAAATTTAAATAATCACAGGACTGTCTCACCAATCCCATCCAAAGAAAACCTCAACCATCATAAATAATGATCCAAATAAGGAATCCTTCACACTCGCCAAATTGTGATACTCAAATTATTTCATATATATATATACAAAATTATATAGTATAAAGCGAATAATGCATTCTTCTTCTAAGACAAACCGTATCATTGAACTACCTTTACTTCTACTGTTTAGCCTGATTGTATCTTTAAGCTGTTAAGCATACAAGTTTCTATTATATATATATTACCCTTATACATCATCCAATATAATACCAATAAAAATATTTTCAGAACATATAAATAAAATGTACTTAAATACTTCTCTTATATCCTTTTGAGTTACATAAACCCAATATTTTCGAATGACGAAGAGAATATGAAATACTGATAGATGACGAATCGAGTTTTTGTAATAAAGGAAAATTGCACAATAATTTAAAGGAACTGTTGATAAACAGCTTCCCCCACAAGTAAAGAGGCAGTCATGCTGTAAATAACTCTGGCAAATGAATTCTTGCTACATCTTTGCAGGTGGGGAAGATTTAAGTGTTTTAGTGAATTGAGAGTATTTTTAATTTTCTTCTACACTGGTGATGCAAAAGTAAAGTAAGAAAAATATAATTGTGTGCGGTTGTTTCTCAAAAACTTCTGAACAAATTCATGTGTAATGTAATATGAAAGTTCTTGAAGTATTATTAAAAAATAATGTTAAAAAATTAACGGTACTCGTACAGGATAACAATTTATGCTCATGGAAACAATATTTTGAAAGTAATGTAATAAGATTGACTACTTGGGAACTCACAGTGAATTCTCATACTGTTTATACAAGTCGTGACACACACACAAACGAGACTCAGTGTATAGCTTGAAAAGAGTGGAGTTGGCAACACTTGTTTTGAGGATGTCATCCCATGTCCCTACTCTATCCATATGGCCAGTTTCACCTTAACCGTTCACGCCAGTAGGGAATACTGCGTCATTAAGTGAACACGTGCAACTGCACTCTGCAGGAAAAATGTCGGATCAACATCAAGTTACTTTTAAAGTTAGGAAATCAGCCACGAAAACATTTCAAATATTAACCAATACTTATAGAGATGAAGCTTTGTCTTTTTCACATGTATTTGAATGGCATAAGTGGTTTTCAGGTGGAAGGGACAGTGTGGAAAATCATGAAATTGCTGGGCACACAAGGTAAGCGATTACAAACCAAAACATTACCAACATTTGTGGTTTTACTGGGTTCCTACTCACATCTGTGGTGAGACTGTTAATTAATACTACTACATTGAAGTACTAAAAAGACTTCATGAAAAATTAGGGAAAAAAAGGGCCAGAATTGGGGAGTGATGTATGGCTGTTGCACCAAGACAATGCACCCGCCCACACGGCCCTAGCTGAAAAGCAGTTTCTGACCATCAAAAACATCACTGTGTTGAGGCATCCTTCTTATTCACCTGATTTGGCCCCATGAGACTTTTTTTATTTCCTACAATAAAATCTTGCTTAAAGGGAACCCATTTCAACTCGGTTAAAGAAGTTCAGTCAAAAACGGAGAATCTCCTGAATGACCTTCCAAACACCTCGTTCCAGAACTGTTACCAGCAATGGCAGCACCGAATGCAGAAGTGTGTGAACGATGAAGGTAACTGCTTTGAAGGTGATACTGTCAAGGAAAACTGATTCTGTACCTGCAATAATTTATTAAACCAGTCTCGTTTTTTTTTGTGTGTCACACATCGTAAATCCCACTCTTCCTCCAGGGCACTATTTTCCTGGGATTGGGCTGGAGATCTGAAATCGTTCTGCTAATAGCATCCTGGATATGATGTATGGGATTCAAGTTTGGAAATCTGACTAGCCACTCCCACCTCAGTTTACTCAGTTTCGAGGTAATCGTCGACTAGCCGAGCTCTGTGTGGATAAGCGTTATTCTTTATAAAAGTGAATTGGATGTCTACTGCCTCCTCCTTCCTGAAAAGCCTCACACAAAATTGGTTATTGGTCTCCAGGTGTAAAACCTTTGGTAAATGATATATTTAGAAATTAAGGTACCAGAAGCTAATGAGATCAGATTCACTAGTTGTTCCCTTCACTGAGAAGTCGAGGTTCAGTCTGGTAGTTGAAATCAAGTAGGATCCTTTTGGCTTTTAGTGCCGTTTGGAAGCCTTGTAATAATTGATCTTTTGGGTATTTCTCAGATATTTCGGAATTAGTTCCCTAATTTGGAAACCTCAGTTTGGGATACATTGAACTATCTTGCTTCCTCCGCTTAGCATTGATCTACCTCCAATATCTCAAATGATCTGTAATCTTTCATCTAGACTTTTCTATTTGCAAAGGTCTCAAAAGTAATCGTAAGCCTCTAGAGCAGGGGTGTCAAACTCGTGGCCCGCGGTTGTACTTTTGAGGTTTGGCCTTACCTTGGGTCAGTTTTGAAAATAATCATTGCTAACAAAATTTCTCCCGGAAAAGGAAATACATATAATAGTAAAGAAGAGATGTTAAGAGTATTTCTGGGCGGAGGTAAACATAAAATTTTTCTTGTTCTTTTATATATGTTCATCATAACGTATATATTTGATATAAATCTACGTTTTTTCTATAAATATTGATTTTTTTGCGACCCACCCAAAGTTAAACCTTGTTTGTCTTGCCCATGTTAGCCTTTGAGTTTGACACCCTTGCTCTTGAGGCACAAGAGGCGAGGAGCATTGAATGAAATACTTACCTTAATTTGCATGAAATAAAAGAAAGATGGTGTGCTATTGTGTAGATAACTAAAAGAAGCATATATTCTTTGTTATGCTTACCAATTTTTATTAAAAATGGCTCTGCAGTTTTTGAAAAATCCTCGACAATGTGCTCGCTGGTTAGCTTTTACTCACCTGGGCACATAATACACTGTTTAAGACCTTACGCAAGCAAAATTTTTTGGAATTACACATTCTTTTTAAATAAGCTGACATTGACTAAAATGGATTAATGTGATAGACGGAAGTAATGCGGGTTAAATTATTTAAAAACCGTGCAATGGGAAGAAAATTTTATCATCTGCTTTTATTAACACTAATATGCATTCATATCCCACTCACATTTTTTTTAAATTCTTTACAACTAAACAAAGCACTTATAAAGAATCTGATTAACTGGAAACTTCACATAAAAATTTCTTAATACCAAATATACAAATGATTAAATTGTATGCCAATGATTGTTACTTCAGTTATTGAGCGCGTATCTACAGTTCTACTAGGATTGCAAAACACATAATTTATCTTTTCTCGCAGCTGATGTATCATATCACTTAAGACACAACCAATGCCGAAACGACTTTGTCAAAGATCTTATAGCCAATTAGATCACTTATAATATAGTCGGGCAGTTAGTTATGTTGCATGAAGCTAGCTAGTAATATCATATGGTAGCAAGTGCAACCAGATGGTCTCAACTGCGGCGTACAAATTCAGATGTGCAAAGGTATCACCCATAATGGTTGATTTAACTATTACTCGAGATTTAACCATTACTTTAATTAGATAGCAACGTATGGCAAAGAGAAAAAATAAACAATGCATTGATTATATAAATATAGTATAAATATATAGCTATCACAAAATAAAACCATCATAATCTAGTTTTGGTGAATAACGAATTTTGGGTTCGAATTCCACCGAAGTCGGTAATGAGGAATAATGAAGGCCGCTGTTTATTGAATATGTATCTGTGTTCCAACATATTCCCTTCCCGTTTAAGTTGCCGAGATGAGGAAGTGAGATGCTTTAGTAAAATGAGTAATTTTCATCAATAGTTCAAAGTTTCGAGATCCATCGCCAATAGTAATCTAATTTTAAATCAATGTTATTTAAATAAAAGTGTTAGCAAAAGTTTATCTGTAAAACAAGAATTATTTTTAATGTTTTATTCTCTTTTTCTACAGCCTGAATACTGTGAATATGAATTTATATACGTATGTTAAATAGGGCTTATGCAGTTAAAGGCTCTTTTGCCATTAATGATTTCCATTAATAATGTATATAATAGAGAGTTCAATTGCCTCACAGTAGTACGAGGACGAGAATGACATCTGAGCAAGAATCTAAGTATGCTTCTAAGCTTTCAAACCACGCTATGTAAGGACTTAGATGATAAATTGCGTATAAAGTATAAAATCTCATTCCTTATTAGTGTAAAAAATCAGACTCAAGCCATAATTTGATTTGAATGTCTCAAATCGAATCTTGCCTTGTTAATGAAGGACTTTAACCCCTAGGCTTCCATGAAGTATGAAGGAAAGGGGGCGGAATGTGGAATCTACATCTGATTAAAAATCTACTAGTGAAGTAAAATCTTGTGTCACCTTCCCTATCAAAGAATGATTAAAATTTATGGAATCCAATACCAACGTTTGGTTTTATATCATTTGCATAATTTAAATGCGACATCTAACTAAATTCAAACCTTTTTAAAATGACAAGTATATTCTTTTCTTAAAAGGTAGATGAATAATTATTAACCTTTTAACCGTCATATCCGAGATTATCTCGGTCGCGGCACTAGAGTTCCAAATTATCACGCCCGAGTATAATACGGGGTAATGTTTTTTAGTGCATTTTTTTGCTATACCCGAATACATATCTGGGGAAGTTTATTTCGGCTTCATATCTCTTTGACAAACCCGAATCTACATCGGGAAAGTTAATTTTAGGCTAAATTCAATAAATGGTGTTTGAGATGAGCAGTATTCGTGATACTACTACGATAAACTTCAAAAATTAAGCTAAACAAATCAAGCCAGCTTCAAAATATTCAAGCCAAAGATTGTTTTTGACTACAACACAACAATGAGATTTTATAATTTCATCCAACAATCCGAAAACGCCAGAAAAAATATTATAAAAAAATATTTTTACATTTACTAGACAGGTATTCTGAAACACATTTTTACTCTTTGAAAATGATTACATTTTTAGAATTTCGAATCCAAGTTGTAGAAGAGTTTTTGCGTAAATATTATTATGCAGGTTTTGGACAAAAAAATTCTGGAAGACCACCTACAGTAGATAACCCTGCCCGTCTTACTAAACGAGATTTCATATCCCATACTCCTCCTACTGCTGTGAAACGTTAGCCTACAAGACACTGCAAATTTTGTTGTTCTGAAAAGAATGGAAATTGGAAAAAGATAAGGAAGGAAACATATGATTCTGGTGTAATAATTGAGAAGGTGGTCAGTGTTCGGGAAAGTGTTCTCAATTATACCACACAAAACTGAATTATTAAATAACGAATAGGTATTTATTTTATTTTATTTATTTTTTTAAAAAAATAATGCTCCACTAGAAACGAACTTTACCACAGCCACGCTGCGTGGCATCAACACAAGCAAATATGCAGTTGCTATTAACCTTAAAAAATGTTTATGCATGTAATTCAAAGTACCAGTTTTTAACAGCTAAGTTCATTTCATTTTGTACAAAAAATTTGATTTTTGAAATTAAAAAAAATGACAATTTATGTACCCTAATCATCAAAATAACTTGAAAGTTAAAGGGTTAACTCTCTAAATGTCTGTATTCAAAATTTTCAGCACTCAAAGAAACAGAAAGATATTATATATATAATAATTAATTTTTATTTGGATAGAGCCAAATGCGTGACAACTCTACCTATTTCTCAATAAAACACCACACTCAGGATAATATTGATAAAATCAAACCTGCTGAGGGAAAATTAAAAACAGAAACAATTAATCCATAAAAACAAACATATCATAAACAAGGAAACGAAACCAATTCCTAGTTCACATTATTAAATCACCGAACACTGTAATCAAACCACCATCGTGAATCCATTAATTCGTGAAGGCATTTTCATCTGTTTCTGAACCACCACCCCTCCTCGTTGTTAATTACCCCCATTCGTGATGCCAAGTCATGCAGCAGATGCATCCATGATCACTGCAGGTGACTTATTCTCTCTGATTCTGGAAACCCTCCAGGGTCATGCGAAGGGGTGGTTCGCGAGAGGTTAAACACCTGTGGGTGTTGCATTTATGTGCAAAACATCAACCGTATCGATGTTCGGCACGCCATCGTCTTGATGCAGGGCTTTTCATAATAAAACAGCTTTGCTCTCGTGCTGTCATGGTACAAAAGCTCTGGAAGGCAGGATGCCATCGAGGGTGTCGTGAACCGATTGACACGGAAGAGGCTTATTTGCATTTTGCTCGAAGGTCCTCTCAATGGGTTTAGCTCGTATTTAAGGTGTTAGTAACATGTGCAGGTACTTGGTATTGCGGCGTTCAGGACCAGTTATTTAATGACTTTGTGCAGGAGTTTCAGAGATTTGTATGTGATTTGTTGTGTTTATCTCTTCGTATATATACCGTATTTGCTCGAATCTAAAACGAATTCTAAATTCTCAACAAGTTTTTGTGGAACATGAAAAATGGTGTAAGTTTGAGCCTGTAGTTGTTCTAAGTGCCCTATCTAACACATTTTTTAATTCGATTTTAAGCCACACCCGATTTTCAGTAGCTTTAATACAGGAGAAAAAAGTGCGGCTTAGATTTGAGTAAATATCTGAGATCAAAAGACAGAACATATTTTTTGTCAATAAGATTTTCATCTTTTAGTAGTTAAAATGAGCTCTTAAGTCAGCGTTTCTGAAACTGTGGAGCATCCCCCCCCCCAGAGGGGCGTGGTAACTCTTCGAGGGGGCGCAAGGCTATTAAAAGGTCGAAAACAAAAGATTACTTTAAAAAATGATAAGTTTACTGAAAGCAAGGAAACAAAATAGATTCTGACATAAAAAAATAAAATATGCATTTACACTGATATAATACACTTATGAATGTATCAGTACTGGACAATGTATTCTATAATTAATTTAACAAAAAAATCAAGTTTATATAATAATTACCAGTGACCCCCCATGGGCTTGTCATGTATAAAATTATATACAAAAATTAACACTTATCTTGATACTTTGTATGGTTTATAATTAATCCCTTCACTACCGATTAAAAGTTACACGATTCGCTCCCCAGGGCCATAGTTTTCCACGTAGGCGCGAGTATGTGATGTATTGGAGGGAAAGAAAAGGAATAAATAAGCAAATACTCTGAAATAAGTAAATTCTTCACAAGCACACACACTGTCTAAAGGTCCTTTTATTGCATTTCAAAGCCTTCGGAATAAATTTATGGATAGCACTGCACAGAAAAAAAATCGTACTTCGGAAAGACGTATATATATGTGCGGGATAGTTGACGCTTTGACTGAGCGAAACGTTTATATACGCCAGTGACACTTAAAAGGTTAAAGTCGTATTGTATTTTTAGCGTAAAAGTACAGTATTATTGAATTCAGTGCATTGTTATAGTATGGAGGGAGGGGCGATGAAAATTATGATTGTGAGTATTGGGTAGCAAATATTTAAAGTTTGAGAAGCACACACACTGTCTTAAGTGAACAGTTCAAAGTTTTAATGAAAACGTTTATAGATACACGAATTTCTCAGGCAAAATAGCCCGAAAAGTTGACCGTGGTCGGCTCATAGATTTCAAAGGTTTTTAAATTTTCCTTAAGCTTATGACAAACTGCTTCTTCATATTGAACGAAAATTTTTTTCCCAAATATAAGGGCCCTACTTTATTATATAACATTGTTGTAGCATAGAGGGGGATCACCAGACTTTATTTTAGAAACACTAAACTTTAATTACTCGTTTATTACCTGTGCATTTTTTTGGCATCGTTACGTATTACTTGTCCCTATATATAAGAAAGTGTTTGATTACTTTCTGTCTTATTGAATCCTTTTTTTTTTTCAGTTATGAAATTTTACATCCTAATTGGCATGTATTTTCTTTTCAATGCTTTTCCATCTGTTTATATACTAAACCCCTTTTAAGGCTTTCCATTTGATTAGCTTTAAAATAGCAACATATCTTCTAAATTAAATAACTTATTTATACTCCTTTGTGATTATGTATAATAGTCAAAAAGAAAAAGACATCCTTATAAATGTCAATTCTAAACGCATCTTTATTTAAAATATGTATTATTATTAAAAGCTGAAAGTAAATTGAGAAAGATAGTAAAAACATTTCATTTTTATTTTGGATTACCGATCAATGCAATAAAAGTAACTACAAATAAACAAATAATAACGATTTCAAAGAACAAATAAGATAAAAATATAATGTCAAAGAATTTTTCAAAAAATATGATGAAAATTGGAATAGTTCTGTGGCATTTATAACAGTTTCTATTCCTTGTGGAATTGAATCAAATAAATTTTTGGTGTTCTTAAAGGTTTGCTTTTTTTTCTATACGAGCCCATAATAAAATTTTCATAAAAATTAAGAATCATTGATGAATTACAAATATCTCTTACGCGTATCCATTGGCTAAAAATTTGGCAGATAGATAAACTATAGCAGAAAAAGTTAAAGTTGTGTGGCCCAAATGTTTGAGGACCCGGGCATCGTGCTTCGTTTTTTATCTTTTTGGCATTCACAGAAATAAATCTACGAGGAGATGGATGTGGTTTCGTGTGTGTGTGTGCTTTTTCGCTATATTTCGGATTCTGTTGAGAACTGTTGCACTTTGGAGCAACCGTAATAACTTCTACTACTTATGTTTGAAGAGTATATATAGTACGCGGTCATTATATTTATATATATATATATATATTGTCATAAACTGAATGTACAGTAACCACACACACATTACCTAATTAAATAGGGCATACATTAAAATGGGATTTGTTGGAAGATAGTATGTATAGTCATTTTATGAGTATTTCTTTCTCATTTACTTATTTTCATCCAAAGTATTCAATGATTGGCTTAAAAACATCTTCCACCAAAGAATGCTTACATATAACTCTCGGGCAACAGAAGCTGAGGAACCGTTAAAGCAGACACCTCAGGGCTGAATTAAAACTGAAGAAATCTCAAATAAAGTCGAAGAAAGATTTCTAACTGGTTATTTTAGGGTCCTTAGATATAAAACACGAAAATGAGAACATCATCTCAGTATTATATTAATCCATGACCGGAACTTGAGATTTTTAAGTATTTTGGCATTCCTACATTTCTGATTAGTCATCTTTATGAGTAATACGAACTAGAAACCGTATGATTTTTGCAAATCTTCAAAAGAAAACTATGCCTCAGGAGTTTACCTCTGTGATTTTGTACTAGACAAGAAGCTTAATTTATATGACGTCAGTCACATGAAAACTGCAATTACGTGTTTCCAACCAATCAGTTCATAAATTCATATGGCGTCATAGTCACTTGATGAATACAATCACATGTTTCCAGCCAAACAATTCATGCACTTCGTTGCTGCCAACTCACTTGATTTTTGCAGAAACTTTCTTTTAAAATGTACATATTTGTCAACAATAATATCGTTCATAGGTAAACAAAATACACTGTATTTAAAAGTACACGAATAACATAAGAATTGTTTCTTAATTTTGAAAACTTTTTGAAGAAAACATAAATACATATTTACCGCATTATCAAACTTAAAATATTACTAAATTTTAGAAGTAGAGCAACAATTACAAATATAATGTCAGTTTTGAATTCCATGGAGAACACGTGACTGCGCGTTTATAGTGACTGTCATGAGTTTAGCGTATTGAGCGATACTGTCATTCCGATGACAGTTCAATCTTTGTAGAAATTACATTCTGTATTATTTTAAAGGAATTTTGATATAGGTATGGATTTTATATATTAATCTACTTCTTCATATTCATTGTTAAGCACCTGGCGATATACATTTGCGCTATATGAGTAATATCATTGCTAATCTGGCTACTGAGTTTTTTTTCTTTCCTTCTAAGAAGATATTTCCATTTTGGAATAGTTTAAATTGCTTTTAGTGTCGATTAGGTGCGAGGGCTTCTGCTATAAGTAATTTTAATCTATTTGAGATAGCTATAATGTGTTTCTGTTCTATTTCCCTCTAATCCCCCTTGTCTACTCTCGGACCCGGCTAGATGTGTGGGGAGAAATGAATAATCAGTCGACCTGATTCACTCTAATTATTTTATTGTCACAAAATATCAAGCAAGCACAATAATAATCCAATTAAGATTGTTGATCTAAATTAAGAGAGTGAAGGTGAGACAAGTTAGCCTGGGGATAATAGTTACGGACCCTCAACTGATTTCTACAATAACTTATACAGCTCTATTTCAACTCGGCCTCGCACTACAAGTTATCTTCTAACTTCTATTTAAATAATGCTTACAATACCTGTACTCTTGTAAAGTCGAAGTCCTACTGTTGAGGCCTTGAACGCTTATCTTGACGGGATCAAATCCGATCCTCACTGGGAAATCTTCAATATACACTTTTATAAACTTAGTTCCGCACCGAAATAACTCACGATCCTCCACTCACTAACTCTCAAAACTCACGCATCCAGAATTTATGTAATAAATTTAATTTGCATTATCACGTTTACTTACCTTCGGTGAAAGTTGGTCGAGTAAAATATTTCCCTAAAAGAATCCCGAGGAGTTAGTGGAAGAACCGTATAGATCCGTCACATAGTATAATGGATATTCTCGTGAATCCTTTTCGATTCTTTACCTACTATTACTGTACAAAAAATCCTGCTGATACACTTATTACGCACTCATTGGTTAATAATACTCAAATAGAGTTGTTAGAATGAAATGAAATTTTACATACTAATTGATTAAGAAACCAAAGAAAAATAATCGGTTATTGTATAAAAATTAATGAATAGAGGTTTTAGTACCCACTTGAACCACCTCTTGCATGAATGCATGATGTGATTTAGTCGGGCTTTGAGAAGTCCCTTATGATGTCCTGCAACATCTCGTTCCACAGTTGCTGTAAAAGCGCCTCTAACTCGACCAAACTCATAGGCTGCCCAACTTACCACTCTAATTTATCCCAGATATGCTCGATTGGTCACAAATCCTGGATATCGAGCCGGGCAGGGAAGGATGGAAATGTGGCGGAGGCAGTCCTGTGAAACCATTGCTCTCTGTGGGAGAGCATTAACCTGTTGAAAAATGGCTCCTGGGAGCTTTGTATGGCTTCAGAATGTCACGAAACGTATCTCTTTGTTGTCATGGGGCCGTGGATCAATATTAGGGGGGACCGTGTGTAGTATGTGAATGGCACCCCATACCCCTACATCATTTATGGGAGTGGTGTCTAGCTGTACAGCGAAGGCAAGATAGAGACAGTCACCACGGGGCTTCGTCATACGTACCCAATTGTCATCATAATCCAAATTGAATTTCAGCGATGAATTCAATTGAATTGGATTCGTCGCTGAAAACCCCCTGATTTCATTCGGTTGCAGACCAATCCCTTCGAGCGCAACATCACTCCAAACGGAGATGACGGTGGAGTGGGTATCAATGACAGTTCTCGTAATGGGCATCACGATAGCAGCTATCCTCCAGCCAGGCATCTTGCGATGTCAGGAATTGACACATAGGCCCGTAGTAAAGGTATTGCCTGTGTATGGATGAGAGACAATGAAACAGTTGGCGCTATGCGTGCGTCTCTTATTATGCTAATGGTCTTCTCGACCTTTAATCGAGGTCTGTCGAGGGTATCCTGTCTGTCGAGGATATCCTGAGTCTGGTCACCGGGTAACAGACCTTTCTCTTGTCCATTGGTCACAACACCTACTCACAGTAAAGCCAGAACGGCCTAAGTGGTGAGTTGCACACCGACCTTACCACCTGGTTTCCATCATCCTTGTGATTTTTCCCCTCTTGAAAACTGACAGCTGCTCATAGTGTCTCCGATGGTGGTGTAATGGTATCTCTAGTTAAAAAGCGTCCTTCTGAAACAAATTAAACACACGTGAACAAGCTCTGCTTACCTGTTTTATAATACAAGGAAAATGAAGTTCAATATCCTCTGGTGGCTTTATGCAATGCGCAATCACGCTGCACTTCTAATCATTTACATATCTGTCTCACACTTACCTTCATGCCAAGTTTCGTAACAATCCCACTCTTACTTCTTAGTGGGCAAATTTTTATGGCACTGAGTGTACTTGTTAAATTTGGATATCACGTATGTTTTATATTTTTTCAGGGAACTCCTTTACGGTGTGCTATAAACATAGCCATGAATATAAAAACATATTAATGAGTCAAAATAACATTTGTAAATCAAAGACAATGTCTTATCTTGGAAGGAAATTGAATTTGTTTTCCAATTTTGCAAGTATATAATTTTTTTTAAAGTTTAAATTCTTAAAAAAATTAATTATTTGTATCCTAAATTATTCACCCTCTGATAATTTTTTTATTATTTTTGAAAGCTAAGAATTGGTTTTTACTATCCTATATGAATATTATTTCTTAAACAATTATAATTCTAACAAATTTCTATACGTCTTAATGATCTACAAACAAATCTTGTGAATTTGATTCTGACGCACCTTCTAATTTTTGTAACAAATTTCGTTTTATTAATCATTATCGTTCTTGTTTCTAATCCTAAATTGTCTAGCAATGCTAAACAACCTCCATGAATCCATAAAATTCTAGAAATTCCAAAAACAAAAGAGAGTTCAGAAGGACCTCGTCCTTTTTAAAATCCAAAGAAGTCAAGATGTGGGCAGGAGTGGCCAGCTTGGAATAACACCAGTGGCACTCCGGAAATATGTTCTGACCCTGACGAAAAGTGAAAGCTTTTATATGGCCGTTCACAAAGCGCAAGAAGTCTGGTATTTCTTAGACATAAGCCTGAATGAACCACCTGGATTTCTTCTAAAGTACCAAGGATGACTAGGAGTTCTTCCAAGTTCATTGAGTTCAATTTTCTTAAGAGAGGATAATTCGCTGGACGTAAGAAACCCAGTAGGGGGTTCATACCTTCTTCAGCCGCAGTCCTGGCTAAGAAATCGGCTTTCTCATTACCATTAATCCCCACATGGATGAGACCCACTGAAAATGCACACGATGATTAGCAGAAATCCGACCAAGAAGATTAAGGATATCAAGGCCAGTCTAGTCCCCTATCCCCTTCGGGACGAACGTCGCACCCGTGCGCTGGCACGAAACACCGCCAGGAGACGAGTGTCGCGTCCTTGAGCCAGCGTGTTTCTTTCTCACTGGCCTAGCGACTCACTGGTGCGCCAGGGACCTGGAACGTTTTTTAAGCTCAGTTTTTTTGGCAATAGATGGCATTCTATGTCCATAAGATTTGAGATACATGGAGATCTGACCTTCTACTCGAAATGAAAGAAATATTACTCACTTGCACGTGTTTTTGTTTTATAAACAAAGATAAAGGGAAAGGAATGTTTCCGAATTGAGTGCTTTACGACTGCTCTTGAAATGAACATGTGGTTTTTGTTTATAGTGAAGATGAGAGATTTATTTTCATTATTTGAGTTTTCAGTCTAGTTTCTTATGGATAATTAGATTTGGTAGACAAATTTGTCTTTTTTTTCTTACTTTTTTTTATAAGGTCGACTTTTACAAATGCTTACAATAAAATGTTTAAAAACTTGTACTTAAACAGAAAGTTGCTGAAGTAAATAAAGTATATTAATACGAAATATACGAAGCATACGCCGTTCGTATAATATACAGAACAATATTGAACAATGCGTTTATATTTCGATATTTTTATGGATTTAGGCTTAACTACACAAAACCCTCCGGCCTGTGAGTGACACTCGCGATAGAAACCTCCGGCCCTGGCGGTACTCACGCGTTTGCGTCCGTCGCGAAAAGGCTATAGATGTTCAATTGGATAGATGTTGTACTGAAGCTCGTCTTTCAGTCAGAATCCAAACGTCTTGAAACTGAAAGATTCCCATGCGAATTACAAACATCTTCTGATATTAATCAATCTTTGTATCTTTATTCGATTAACCCAGAAAACTGTCTTGATTTTAGGATCGAGCTTAGTAATTAATTATTTTTCTCTTCTAAACTACATTCTGTTGACAGTTATGATTATTATACATTTGGTAATCACTTTGAAAAGGTCATCAAATAAATACCAATCAATCAAAATGCTAATTAGAATTTAACTACCCAACGAGATTAATGCAGTCAGTTATTGAAAGAATAAATTAGAGACTATGCTAATAAAATTGATGAAACAATATTAATGTAATATATAATATTTTTTAAAAGTTTTTAAAAGCTCATTCTCGTTATATTTTTTCAAGCATCCTTGTTCTCCTTTTCTCAACGAAACTGCTTTAAAGATTTTCATGGAAAAAAAGAATTAAGTTTTGTGTCAGAAATAATTTCTAAGTTTCTAATAGACATAACGAAGAGTGTTTTATTTATATTTATTTTATTTATTTATTTTTTACTTTAAATCAAGTAATCGTGAAATTGGAAAATTATTTAAGTCTTTAAATGTACGTGTTTTTGTGAGGCTCCATTTATAAGATTTATTCTCTATTTTCACGAACATTCAATTGATGTTGCGCAAAACGTTTGATTGACAACAGTTTTAAAAAGTTTAATCTCCAGTCTTATTACAAGGCCGATGTATCACGTTCCTCATTTTCGAAGATATCGAATACGCCATCTTGTATTTAACAAACTTGGGCAAAATTAACTGTTATAGCCCTAGAACATGTAATAATGGGAAAAAGAACAGCAAAATAAAATAATGTAAAATTAATTCTGAATTTTTAAAAAAAATTGGACTAAATTGGCATAGTGCATATGATGGAATTAAATTTAAAATATCAATCAATTATAGTTAATTAAGTTCAGAACTAATTAAATTTAGATTAATTTCGCATCATTCTATTTTATTGTCCTCTCTCTCATTATTACATATTTGAAGGTTTTAATAGTTAATTTTGCACAGGTCTTCTGATAATCTTCTGTACATAAAATTAGTATGTTTGGGACTATAAAAATTATTTTTATAATGCCAAAATCTGAAAATTAGTGTTTAACGGCTTTTCAAACCCGGTTTAAAAAACAAGTTTTTAAAGTAAATTTGTAATTTTTGAAAACTGGTTTTTAATTAAGAAAACCGGTTTAAAAATTCATATTATTACGTAGAATTAGCAACTCTTTTGCTGTATTTGCAAAATTCCCAAAACTTTTCTAGTCCAGTGAAGAAATCTAGTGCACTTTCTTTAGCTTCAAAAACCAAAACTATAAAGTTATCTGGAAAGATATTGTCTAGAATAATCCCAAATTCTTATGTGGAAACCGATTCTGATGAAGAGCAACTTGAAGAAATTACAAATCAGAGTAATCCTTTTTTGAAATAAACCATGGAAAAATCCTTTCATAATTTTATTGAAGACCTTGAAGAAAAACTTACAATATCCAAAGACACTGAAATCTGAATTTTCTTTGTTTGAGGCAACGAATAAAAGAACAAAAAGGTTTGTTATTTGATGCTCTGAGATCTATAAAACCAAGCTTAGTAGCTAGTGAACGAATATTTTTAATTTCAGGCATTTGTCCAAAATAAGAACAAGAAAGCTAAGCTGTCATTAGTGTGTGTGTTATGTTTTTTTAATCCTATTTTCTCAGGAGAAAGTGAAATTAGTGAAAATAATAAAAATATTATTTGAAATTTTTGTTTGAGTATTCGTTACTTTGTGTAATCCTTAATTTTTTTAAACTTTTATATTGATTTCGTTTTTGTTATTTTATATAAATTAAATAAAATATTTTTCCCTATTTTATTTTTTTCTTTTTGACAAAAATTTGAAAACCGGCTAAAACAGGTTATTTGGAAATATTGAATTCGAAAACCGGTTCTTCAAAATGTTGGTTTTTGTTTAAATCCTAATGAAAATTGTGTTATCTTTAATCAGTATTTTAAATAATATCATTTCTAGAAATCTGAATGAATTTTACTATTCCTTGAATCTCATTTTTGTTTCTAAAAGAAATTTGTGTTTGATAAAAAATTATTTATTGATATATTTTAAAAATTTTAAAAACCCTTGAAAAAGAATAAAAATGTTGGAAAAATAAAATATTATATACTTTAGAAATAATGCTAAATAATATAATAATCACATAACTAAAAAATCAAATTAAAAACGTACATATTACGTAATTGATCTTAATTGGCACAAAAAATATGGTATTAAGTATATTCTTAATAAAAAAATGACTTATCAAATTATTTCAGTTTTCTTCTAAAGTTAATAATACATGAATATCTGATATTGACATTAAATTTAATATACTTCACCATATATATATATAGTTATAAATAATATCCTTCTTAAAATTTTTTTTAAGTTTTTTAAAATAAATTTTTTTTAATTTACTGTCGATTTCAAGAATCCTTAAAATCTCTATATTATCCTTAAAATGTAAAATTATCTCTTTTAAACGATGATAAATCAAGATTCTGCATTTAATTAAAACATGTATTAAGCTAAATAAATTGAAAAGTCACCTGAACAACACATACAAAGTAGTGTTAGTCAAAAAATGCAGTATAATGTCAAAATAATGATCCCTTTCACAGCTGTCAAATTGATTTTTGCGAGGTATTATGCCTCCAAAAAAGTATGAAGATTATCTTTCAATCAATTTCCTGTTCCTCCCCCTTCCAGAACAAAATTGCCCGACTTTGTTTGCTCCAGTGGTCCGATGCGAGACTCGGTATTGAATTCGATCAGATTCGAAAGATTTCTTTCTCATTCCATCAACCGTGTGATGAGAAATTAATAGAATTTCTCTCCCTCAGTAATTTTCTTCTGAGCAACTATTGCTATAGACCTCTCGTTCTGCGTCTTTATTGAGAAATGTGCAGATGAGAGGGTGGGTAGTAATGCAATGATTGTGGCAATGATATGGATCAATGCATATAACTGATCTACCGCAGAAATGGCAAGCGCTTTTTTTGCATATCCGGCAGCAATGGAACCGTCATCGACAAGTCTATCATAATGGAAGTTAACATGTCTTTAGTGTCTTTCAAGGCATGGTAAGTTCATCGACTTTACCGTTAGGGTAATTTGTTTATTTATAACAGACATAATCTCAAATATACAATCGCTGAAAATTAAAGAATATGAGTTTGAACAGGAGTGATTCAATTTAAATACCTAGGCACAATAGTAAGTAATAATAGTGACAACAATTGTAATCAAAAATAGAATCAAGATGGCTAACAGACGTTATTACGGATTGTTAAACCAGTTTAAATTTACCAGTTTTAGTAGCAAAATAAAAATACAGTTATACAAGACTCTGGTAATACCAATTGTTTTATATGGCAGCGAATGCTAGACAATTAACAAAGAAGACGAAGAGAAACCGATGAATTTCGAGAGAAAAACCTTAAGAAAAAATATTGGTGTAGTTAGAGAAAACAGAATCTGGAGAATATGATACAACTTTGAACTTCTATCAAAATACAAAGAACCCAACCATAATCAAAGTGATCAAGACTTCCCAAATAAGGTGGTTGGGACATGTATTTTGATATAGCGATGAAAATCCTGTTAAAAAATTAACTTTCCAAACTCCAAAAGGAAAGTTGAAAAGAGGAAGACCGAGAACAACACGGGTGGATAAAGTAAAAAAGTGGTTGAAGGGCTTGGAAGTTAACCGATGGAAGAATATAGCATCGAAAAGATCAAGATGGTGTACGCTGACTAAGAACCTTGGCCGGTAACCTTGGCTGTAGTACTTGGAAAGAAGAAAAAGAAGAATTTATTTATTATTTGCAAAATCAGTCTTTTTTTGTTTTTTTTTTGTTAAAATGTTTCAGTAATTAACTCTGTTGATTGGTTGTTTATCAGCAACATGAGAGCTATTGGCGACGGACCTCATAGTCCTGAACCTCGGTTAAGTGAAGAATTTGAGATGCCTCCATTTTTAAACTTCCATCCTATGCTAACTTAAAGTCCTTGAGCCTCGATAGGTTTAAAGCATAGGTTCTGAACGTGAGCGATAACGCCCCCTTGTGGGCGTTTGAGGCTTTCAGGGGGGGGCAGTAAAAGACAGAGAAAATTAGAGGGAGTTAAGATGGCACGGAGGGGCTTATGCAGATTAACCAAATATAGTCTAAAAAAGACTAAAAAAACACGTCGATTATGTACTAACAAAAACAAACTTTAATACTGTTTACCTTATGTTGATTGTATGTATTTAAATCATTTCTATATCACATGTACGAAAATTCACATATTTCGGTAGTTCGGGAAGTGGATGAAAATTTTAAAGATTACGTTACTCTTTCAGACCTACATTAAATTGAATGATATGGTGGATTTTAATTTCTGTAGTGCACGTGTTGTATTTGAGAGCAGCAGGAAAATTTTTTCGTCCACTGCATTTAATTACATATATTATCCAAGAAACATAATTAAATATGTTGACCAGGAATTAACATGTGATTCTTTAAGAGTTGAAACTGTCAATTTACAAAACAACAATATCCTGTCAAATATCCAACCATATCCTGTCAAGCACCAATATCCTATCTATCACTAAAATATATAATATTACACATTTAAATATATTTGTGGCATTTGCTATTTCAGATTCGCAAGTAAAAAAATTGGGTCTTTAGAAAAAAATTAAATTAAAAATATTTTCTATTAGTAATAGAATATTTTTTTAAATTTAACTCTTGTTTTCACTATGTATTATATACACTCTTATTTCTCTAGAATGGGAGGGGGTGGTATCGAAATATTTACTAGAAAAGGAGGCGCCAGTTCAAAAAAGGTTGGGAATGTATGGTTTAAAGTGTATTAACTCAGTTTTAGTCCCATCAGGACTCAAACTAATGTCTCAGTTACTTATTGAAAACAGTTACTGTTCATAATCTCATAGCTTTTTGAATTAATGGTTTAATAATTCAATGTTGAGATATTTGTTTTCTACTTCATCAGTTTTGAGATATTTGCTTCTACTTCATCAATTTTGAAGATACTTGCTTCTATTTCATTAATTATGGTAAAAATGCTTCTACTTCATGAATTTTGGGATATTTGCTTCTGTTTATCAGTGATTGAATGTCAGTTTCTACTTATCAATGCTTAGATATCTTCTTCTGGTCATCAATGTTGAGGTATTTGCTTCTACTTCATTAATTTTTGAGTTATTTGCTTCTAGTTCATCAGTATTGAAATATTTGATACTACTTCATTAATTTTAGGACTTCTGCTTTCCCATTTTAATTTTGGGATGCTTGATTCTTGTCCGGAAATTGCTTTATTTTATAAATTTAATTTTTTATGTTTGTTTAAATAATTCCTCATTGGGGATGTTAAAATTTATCAATTGAATAGAAAGAAAAAGTAATAGTTTATGGTTGCAAAGTTTGGTTTCCAGACTAGATATAAATTTAGGAGAATATAAATGATTAACATCTGAAATATTTTTTTCATCTAAATGTATTTTCGAATTATTAATGTATTACTTTTAATTAACTTATTTTTATTCGATTTTATTTCTATTTTAAACAAATTTTTTTTGTCATGAATTAGCATTGTCTTATATACACAGCCAGTATTGGCAATTGATGTCGTAAATTATGTTCAGACATTGAATGCTATTTGAACTGGTTCTTCGCTGGCATAACTTCCACGCCCGTTTAAAGTTTTGATAGCTAATGCTGCGATATGTTTGCAGCGCAACAGCAACCATTATTCTAGACAATGCTTTTTGTTGGAATAAATTATTATTTAAGTTCAGGACGCTTACAATATGGTAGATCGCGAAACTGACGATATTATTCTCCAAGATAAATTAATTTTTTTGTAACTATCAATATTTATACATAATTATATTTAAAGTAATTCATCTCTAATTTTTCTTCTTATGAGATCCTTGGTCAAGATTTAATTTCATGTACTCTCAAATTATGTCTTCAAATGGGGAAAAAAGTTTTTTCGATTATGTTCGTTTTTCTTCGGCTGAATTACTTAGAAGTAAAATATAAAATATTTTGCAATCGTTTAAATCTTATTTGCATATATATATATTAGCGAGAATATATTTGAACTAAATCCTAATACCAGTTACACACACATATATATATATATACTGACTTGGATTTTCCTTGAATTCTTTTTCTTAAGACGAGACAAAAGACGCGGTTGATATCTTTTATGTTAATGAAAAGTAAACTGTCCTTTGAAATTTTATTTGAAATTATAAAATTTAAAACGAATCGTATTACAAAAAAAATATAAGAAAAATTTTATTACAAGACACATATATATATGCAGGGTGTTGCCGAATTCGACTGACAAATTCAGAGAGTTGAGTAGACAGCATGGGGATGACAAATCATCGTAGAACAGGGGATCGTAAACCACGTTTAGTCGGTGAAAATTGTGATAGTAGTAGCAGTCGGGAAAACGATGAACCAGACGAGGGGAGTGGCCAAGCGAATGGGGGATTTAGAGCGCCGTGGTAAGGTTGAAGAAACCAGCAAGTTTTCAAACTTACCACTCGTCTGGGGAGAATAAAAGTGGTGAGTACCTGCCTCTCCACATTAGAAGGTGTGGTTCATGCACCATCACATGTTTCGATTGCGGTGCGTAGTCACCTCCGCACTACATATACCGGGAGGTGGATTGGACACGACTGACTTGTTGCTTAGCCTCCACGCTTCCCGGACCTCAATCTCCTAGATCTCACCTTTTAGGGCCGCCTGAAATTTCTTGTGCATGAGATGCGGTGGCTACAATGAAGGATCTCACAGCATGGATCATCGTCGCTTCAACCGACATTGCTAGAATAACGGATTTGCTTAAACGCATTCTACAATCCTTTGTCCACCGGTGTCGGTTACCCTCTGATCTACACGGGGCCTCAGCTTTTAACAATATTTAAGGCAATCGCTTGTCTTTGCCTTTTTGTCATCAAGCTGTGACAGATCTATATGCGTCCTTCCACTAACCCTCTGGGGAATTCTTTTGGGCCACCATTTTCAACCAATCTTCTCCGAAAGGCAGAAAAAGTGATATGCAAATTAAATTTAATGTATATATTCTTTATTCGTGAGTTAGTGGATTGTGAATAGATTATAAGTGAAGTAAATTGGAAGTGAAACGTATACGTAAACAAAGTAAGAAGCGAGAAGTTGGAATATCAAGAAAGTGATTAGTTTAGCTAGCGGGAAGTGTTAAAATTAACTCAAAGCAAATAGAAGGCTGAAAGCGTCCAGTTACTGTGATATTAAATCAAATCGATATTTAGAAAGTTAAACTGATAGTTTGGTCATTAAATAGGTAAGCTCTGTATAAAGTTAACTTAATGGTAGAGCTACAGGATTGAATATATTCTCCCCAACGCAATCTCGTCTCTCTCCCTCTTCCTCTATTACTTATTTAAGTTATCTTATTTAGAGTGTTATTTATGAGTTAAATATAGTGATAAATAAAATAATTGAAGTTCCTCACGTCGTATAATCATTTAGCTCCTTCCACGACTCTAGCCGGGTCACAGGATAGAAGGGATGTAAATTCATCATAAAGCTATGATGTATTGTTCGTATTGTAGAGATGCTCAAAATATAGTAAATGCCTCTTATCGTCCCTTTTCATTCAACTCGACATTACACTTTTCATAAATGTTCGTGCAAATTACTCCGATTAAACGTAGTTCGCGATAGTGATTTGTTCTATATTGATTTGTCATCCCCATGCTGCCTACTATCACCCCTCTGAACTTTTCGGTCGAATTCGGAAACACCCTGAATATATATCATCTCCTTTAAAGTTTTTGTATTGCACATTTCACTTTTTTTATGCTGAAGGTAATTTACAATCCAAAAATAATTAGTTGCTTATCAAAGAATAATTTTAAAAACAGAAAAGTTTTTATGTAATATAATATAAAAATTTAAAATTTTTTTAAAAGATACATGGAATGAAAATTTATCCAGAAGCGCTGTACTGACGTGGTTTCATAAAATCCATTACCAAAGGAAGTTAATAATTTTCTTGCAGTCAATTAATTTATGAAGATTTTTTTTTAAGCCAATGCAAAATCCAACCACCTTATTCAACAACGGAGAGTTATAAATCTATTTGAATAGTATTATTTATATCAACCATTTTTCTGTAAAAAAGAATGATTATAACTCGAATGAATATAATGCAAATTTGTTCTCATCGAATTCAAATAAAGATCCTTCTAAAAAAATTTTTACTTTAGGATTATTCCTAATTCTCTCCAAGGTTTCGGAACGCGGTTGTAAAAAAAACTTAGATGAATATCACAAAATAATAATAAATAAATAATACATAGATAAAAGAATACAGAAAATTATTTTTTTATTTACATATTCTCTCTACAGGTGTTCTTTAAGTGAAACCTTGGTCACATAGCATTTATCAATGCGATAGTCCAGTTCCTTCTATACCTTACTCAACAAGGTACTATCAACGTTATTTATAGCACGTGTTATCCTTTCCTTGTTATCTGTGTTATCCGAAAACGTGACCTTATACATAAGACCCAAGTTTTCGTAACCCCTTTGCCCCGTGATGTAGCAGGACGGCATGAAAGGATAACTCGTGCTGTCAGTAACGTTGTTGAGTTGAGTGGAACAGGAACTGGACTATCACATTGATATGAGCCGTGTGACCAAGGGTTCACATGTAGAACACCTGTAAAATATGTAAATTAAACTTGAATTGTTTCTGTATTTTTCCCTGTGCTCTTTTTCGGTGTATTCGTATTAGTGTTTCTTTACTACAGCGCTCCGAAACACTTTGGAGAAGGAATTATGAATAACCTTGTATACATTATATAGCAAAAGAATGGTCAGTAAGTTTATCTCTAGCAACTGTTTTCAATTCATTTATCAATTCAAAAAATATAAATCAATAGTTACAGTATTAAAGTATAAATAAAAAAAAACCGAAAAAGATATTTTTGTGTGTTTATACTAATGAAGTAACAAATTTTATTCTTTGAAAATGAACTCTGGATTGAAGATGTACGTAAGTCCACGTTAAGTTATACTTGTATCTTACCATATACTTTTTTTTATCCGGTCAAAAGTTCCACCAGCCAAATTTTATGAAATCTAGACCTTTAAATAATACGGTTTCTTCTACATTTTCAAGAATTCTCAAATATGTGTTCGAAATAGCAAAATATATTGCAATAAATTCACTCCATTATCTTTCATTAAAGCATGCTTATTTTTAATAAGTAGCAGTTAATAATGAAGATAACATATCATTTGCATCTTAATAAACTATAAAAGGTATGCGTGGAAATTCTATAATTCTATTTTTAGGCAATTCACGTGATCTCTGTATATTTATATATGTCCAATGACTCGAGAAGATTCTAGAATTGATTTTATCAAAGCACCGCCACAAACAGTGTACCTATTTAACTGTTTATTTTACTTTCTTATGTTTTTATCTAAGCATTGTTTCTTTGTGTTTCAAAATGTGTATCTTTCAAGGTTCAAACGTTTCTACTCAAATTACCAATTAGAATTCCAGACCTGAGGTTCACTTAGGTCTTACGTTACTCGAGGCAAGATTAATGTTAAAAAACTTGACATTTTTCAGATTATAAAGCCGGTTTTAACGATACACGTAGAGATTTTTTTTAATGCCGGGTGCGGCAAATCTCACTACTTTCTACGACTGACACTAGCGTAAAAAATAAGCCCATAATGAAGGATTTACGATTTAAAAAAAATGAAAAATATGTTGATGACACGTGAAGCACATATGCGTGTAAAGAGAGATATCCTCTAAATGTCATGGGGGAGAAATGTAAGGCGCTTAAATTGTTACATATTCTTGTCACGAGTTCTAAAGTGTATCATTTAATTTGTATTCGGAGATGGAGTTAAAATATATCATTGACGAGATTTTAAAACAATATTAAAAAATAATACAGCTTTTATTAATGATCCAATATCTATATGTGTATCCCTTTTCGACAATTTGGAATTTGATTCTGAGCGATAGATTTTAATTTAGGCTTAGCTGTGGATTTTAATTTAGGCTTAGCTAAGAATTTAATTTAGGCTTAGCTACACATTTAAATTTAGGCTTAGCTACATATTTAAATTTAGGCTTAGATATATATTTAAATTTAGATTTAGCTACATATTTTAATTTAGGCTTACCTACATGTTTTAATTTAGGCTTACCTACATGTTTTAATTTAGGCTTTACATATTTTAATTTAGGTTTATCTACAGGTCTGATTCTTTAAATCATATTTCTGAATATTGGTGCAATTTTTATTTAATGTAGATATATGCCACGAAAACATTACATTTTGTATCTAAGGGTATTCTGTGTTTTTTAATTAATGTCGTTTTTCATTTAATACGCATGTGAGCAATACACACACAAAAAAATTGCTTGAAATTTAAAACAACATTTATAGAAAGCGAAATCACAACATTTTTAAATATTTTATTTCATTTTATTCCAAATCAAATTTGCTTTACTTCATTCTCATTCCAGGGATGCAAGAAACATTCTCATGAGTGGGAAAAAACGTGTTATATCATAAATGTTCTCAAGCAAAAAAATCAACTTAGCTGAAAAATCTTTCATGCTTGCTAAAGTTTTAGCAAGCAGCTCACGAAATAAAGGAACACTCAATTACAATGTTCACGACATATGCGTTAGAAAACTTTTTTTCCCCTGTATACTTCTTTTATTAAATCGACTCTCTTTTTTTTATTACGTGAATATCACATGTATATCTCTGTTTTAGTTTTTCAGTTAGTGTTGTTTTTAGTACAGGAATAGCTAGCACAGAAGACTTTTAATCTGAATTCGCCTATGCCATCAAATATAACCACAAGTCATGAATAACTGATTCAGAATTTCAGATCAATCCAGTTTCATTATTTGCATGACAGGTATAACTCATCCTTCATATGAAGAAAACAATTATGCATAAGGAAGGAAAGATGCGGGTACAAATCGTGCAGACGCTTATGACGTATCACTACATTATTCGTAGATAACAACGGGTGATTTATGCTTTTTCAGTCTTTCATTATGTGCGAACTGTGAATTCACATAACTATAAGCCTCATAACTATTTCGAATTTCCTCAATGGATTCTCACGAGAGTTTGTATATGTAAAGTGATTTTATTAGTCGAAAATTGCATGCATAGGATTATGTATGGGTGAGAAATGTAATAAAAGGTTTTCAAAAAGATTCATTTTTGTTTTATAAACGTCGCGCTGAACCTAATAATGTTGAGCGTACATGTTTTTGTGATTTTATTACCTACCACGATTTTTATTTTACCTATTTTATTAAGATGATGAGACTTACAATCATGGCTTGTTTCCAGTCTGAAGTTTATCACGGCCTCTTGTGACAAAACTGAGAAAAAAATTATTTTGTATTGAATTTGCGCGTTTGAAAATTTTCTCCCTATTTCTTTTATAATAGTTTGCCAGTACTCTATATGTTCAAAGCTCATGAATTATACATTTGTTAGATAAGAGACCGCATTCTAAAGAATAATATGATTGAGTAGAAATCATTCTAAATTGGAATGTTTGTAATCAGTATCTTATATAACAGCTTTTTAGTGATAAATCAAAGTAATAGCTTTATTTTATTTTCATAATTATTTTCATTTGAATACATATTTACTCCTTTTTAATGTAATCACGGGTAACAAAACAGAATGTAAATTAGCTGTTTAACAGCTCATGGGGCAGTAACACGGATTTAATATACCACTGAAACGCACTTCCTTGTTTTTTACATCGCTCTTTACTTGTGTGTGTATCCGATTCTCAAAAAAATCTCTGAACGAGATCGAGGTGGGTTAGAGAAATACTCTTCCTTGTAATTCCTTAACACAAACAGAATTGAAAAACAAGTTTTTTAATACAAATATATCTAATACCTTCTCGAGAATTCATATCTCGGAAACTACCGATTTATCTTTTCATTGATATTTGTTGCAAAACTCTGCGAGGTTAAATATTCATTTTCGATCAAGTAGAGGATTTCGTATTATTATTATCGATCTAAAGAAATATATTTCTTATAAATTCAGATCTCTACTTTTGAATAACATAAGTACACAATTTTCTAAAAGTATGTTTTTATGATTGTTTCAATGTGGCCGCCGTAGCCTAGTGCTCAAGTTACGGACTCGTGGCTGGCGTGTCATGAGGCTCGAGCCTAGTCCCGATCAATACCGCCGTATAGAAGAGCCCGTTGCACGTTAAATCTGTCTAGGCTCAATCGTCTTCCCGTTGGTGTGTATGGAAGTTAGAGATTGGTTCAAAATTAAGAAGTCCGTCGCGGATAGTTCATAGTCCAACGCTAATATAATTCTCACTCACTTATGATTGTTTTAAAAGTTTATTATTGGACCTTGGGTAGCCTAGTGGTTAGAGCATCGAACTACAGACCAGAAGGCTTGGGTTCGATGCCTGATGCCTCCAAGTACACACAGAGAACGTGCTTGTTAAATCAATAAGTCTGAAATCTTGTGGGCGGTCGCAGCAGAAACCACGGGTGCTGGAGAATATTTCCCTTCAGTTCCATGCCTAAATTGTGGAGGTGGAGATAGGTGATGTCGTCATCTATCGTGTAGAAGTCTAACCTGTCTCAGGCTATGACAACTTTCATTCCTTCCCTTCGGAAAGTGTCTAATAAATAAATCGCACTTTCGTTCTCGAGCTTTTTACACTTCCTGTTACTTCTCTACATTGTCCTTCTATAAGCTGAGGAGAATAGAGCTTTTGGAATTTTCTCGCGAAATAATCATCCAGATCTTTCTGGACTTTTCGGGAACATATGATTATTTTTGTCAAGTTGATCGCTAAAATCTCCTATCATTTACAAAATTAAACGAATAATCTTCTTTGAACCTCAAACGATCTTTCCGGCCACACAATATTGTTTCGGCAGAAAAGCAAACATAATTAGAAATTTCTGCAACAATACATACACAGATTAAATTTTTATACTTTTAATACGATATTTATGACATCTTTGTACAAAAATAGAGCTGAAAAACATTAATTCGACTTACAGCTAATTCAACTTGACCTGATATTCGAAATGGAACTCAGCATTAAGTCGTAGATGATTTGAAAATTAGCTGCATTTATTTAACATGCTAATCGTTCGTGTTCAAAGGATGTTCAATTAAAATTAGTTGTAAATACATTGATAACTTAATTTGAAAAATTAAATCAATACCTAAAAAGATATATACATGGGAAATTTAACCGAAAAGATTAAATAATGCTACTACGAATTAGATTAAATAAAATCTTGACTCTTATCGTTACATAGAATTATCACATTAATTTAAAGAATTGTAATTATCAAGCTAAGTACCGTATCAAATATTTTTTATGGACTGAGGGGAATGTAAAGATAATTGACCCCTCTCAAGACCTGTTAGCTGCCTCAAAGTGGAGGCAGGTTGTACCTGGAAGGAATGGGTGATGTACGACGGCAGCATACAGATTGATTCAAAAATAATGTGACCAATTTCAGAGCATCATAAATTTTTATTGAATTAAATTGTTTACATGAATTTTTAATATGGTTTCCTTTAGCATTGTGGCCGCGGTAACCAAGTGGTCAAGGTATCGGATCGTGGCTGTCATGTCATGAGTTCGAGCCCAGTACCACTGAAGACCTGCCTTGAAGAGGAGCGAAGCACGTTAAATCTGTCGAGAGCTCAAACGTCCTCCCGTGGTGTGGTAGTTAAGAGAGGGGGTGCCAGAACAGGTTTCGTCCTCGTCACTTGGACATGGTTCAAAATTACGAGGACCGTCACCCAAAGCCCTCGTGTAGCTGAACAGTGGGACGTTAATATTCACTCACTCACTCACCCTTTGTACTATGTACGTAAATATTTAGGCTAAGCAAAAAAGCTTTTTCGACCATTTTTGGGGGTATTTTCGCCGTTGATTGCTTTTTGAAGCCCTTGAAGTGTTTTCAATTTACGTCTATTTAGTTGTTGTTTTTTTAAGTATCCCCATAAAAAAAATCGCTTGAAGCACAATCAGAAGATGATGATAGTCATTTCTCAGAAGGAAGAAAAATTATTTTTTTATCTTTCAGCTATTTTATTGTTGATATTGTAGTATGACTTGGTGCAGAATTTTGTTGAAAAACAAAGTTTCTTTTAGGGTAAAGATGTTTACTGTCTTTGATGATATGCTTCGAAACCTAATTCTGATTGAATTTAGCATCAATTTTAGCCTTTGGTTCTGCAAATAATGGTTTTTTAAGCCTTCAGAGCACATTTCCATTCATTAGACCTGACAGCCAACTTGCCTTTTGCAAAACAGCTACGTCTTTGCAACGCATTCCACTTTAAATATATTGTATCTTCGTTTTGCCAGTTGTGGATGATAGATGAAACAGTGCTTCATCAGAAGTTATCCATGTTTTTTATCTAACTTTGCGTAACATTAAATATACAGAGCAAGAACGTTTTCCTTGTTTTTTTTCGGTTTTTGAAGACATTTGATGACAGACTGGTTCATTCACTGTTTTATAGCCATTTTTCTTTATTTGACGACAGATTGTCGATTACGATACCCGTAGTTTCTTTGTTAAAGTTCTTTGAGTTTGAGCTAGAGAATTTTCTACAATGATATGTCTTTCGGCTACTTTTTTGGATTTCTCCAAGGACTTTCTTTTATTTTACATTTTTTTCTTGGAGCTTTTGATTGCCCGACAAATTTTATTTCTTTTCGAAGTTTAGATAGTAATCTATAAGAAAAATGTCTTTTCTGATTTTTAAATGCTTTATTTAAAATACAACTTGAGCAACTATTCCTCAAAACTTTAAAATTTCGTTTCGAGTTTGAGTATCTTACTTCGGAGTCATAATTTACTCCTACTAATAAAATTAGTTAGATTGGTAATTTGAACGTTTCATTTTTAAAATAGAACGATTAAAATTTACCATAAATAGTTATATGCTTTTAAAATTCGTCACACTAATTATGAATCAACCTGTATACTCCTAGTAAGGTTCCCTAGATGTGAAGGCCATTCCATTATGACCAGCTAAAGTAAGCAGGCACTCGGCACTAAGTCAGTCTTCTCCATTTGATACCCCAGGTCCTCGGATCAATGGAAGCTTCTTTTTCCCTATTACTATAAAACCAATCCTATTTTACTTTTGAATTTGGGGGGGGGGGATTTTGGTTTTATGCAGATGGTGTAGAGATAAGAGACAACAACAACAGGAAAAATACTTGGTTAAGTCACAGATTATATACGTTTTCAGTAAAGTTTTGTGTAAAAAAGTTGTCAGAGTTGAGAATTGAGCTTCTGAAAAATAGCGCCAAGATCGATTTATTGTTTGTTTTATAAACATGGCACTCTTTGAATCTGTAAATTTGAATCGTGATCAGCTAATGAGGAAGACACCTGAGTTGGTACTCTTCTCAAACTTCCACACAAAGGAAAGGACTTTGAACTTCGAAAGATTTTAAGTGCATCAGCCCCTTAACACTGCGGGTCTTCAGTGGCACCAGGACTCAAGCTCAGGATTCGGCACGAAGGTCACGACTGTGACCACTCAGCTACTGTGGCTACTAAAATAGAGCCAAATAAAGTCAGCGAATGCATTGAATAATAATTAGAGGAAAAAAGATTATATTTCTGGATGATTCACTTTAAAACAGAAGTCTTTCTTTAGCGGTCGAAACATTCTGCGTAACACTCGGAAATGTAATACATTGATTTCATGTTACAGGAATATGCAAGGCAAAATGAGCGGAAAATGAACAGCAGGAGGTCAGTAAGGTCATAAAATTATGGCGAGGTTTTTTGGTTGGTCCAACAGGAAAAGTCTCTAATCTTTTTTTTCTTCTAATGAAATGTTTCAATAAGATTCGGAAATCTCTTTGTGGGCATATCATTTTTTAGAATTTTTTGTTTTTCTTTTTGCTTAAAATTTCCAAGAAGTTTCCACAAGAATGTTTACAATTATACGATCTTATGGTAGGCTCACAAATTTTAGTACAAATCCTCCCCCGCCTAGAATAATGATATACTAAAAGAAAATTTTTTTAAGATGTTTTTTATATCTTTCATGTAAAAGATATTTCACGATATTGCGAAATACTCAAAAGTAAGATATCTACAAAAATAAAGGAAATATTAGATTTTAGAACAGATCACGTAGTACATGTACACAAGTAACACTACCGTCGAAATACAATAAATCCTAAAGCTATTTTTATAACATTCTGATTTCTCATTAACGTGTCATATACAGACATAATGAGATTTGATATAAATAGTGTGATTAAAAGAAAAAGAAATATAACATTTTTGTTATTCTCAAATTTATTATACTATAATTGTGAATTTTGAATAAATTCAGGTAAATTAAAATAGTTGTATAATGTTTATTTATTTATAATTTAGAGAAAATTCGAATTCATTTATAGCTATATTTAATGCCATAATATGAATTTCTTGAAATTCCTCATTCTCAATCCCTAAAATTTAATCTCTAACCCTTTAATCCGAAACATTTTAAATGTGCAGTTACTTTTCTAAATCTATGAAACAATTGAATGTGTTCCTTAAGGCCCTATTACACACGCATATTTGGAGCAATCGTTTACGACAATTTTTCACATAGCTGAGGGTGAAGGGTTGCCGTAAAGAAAACGACATGATCTGACGTCAGCCGCGTTCTATCTCCACATTGAAAAATTACTCGCCGATTTTTCTGCTTTGGAAAACGAACATCCAATATTATTTCTTTTATTTCGCTAGCGCTTTTGTTGACGGGCGTAAGCAGAAATGGAGCCCCATTCTATTTAAAATATTATACGCAGTTAAAATATTATACACCATTAAAATATTATACGCCATTTCTGATGCGTTTGACGAAACCGAAGCTGCCATCGTTAAAACCATCTTGTTTATGACGTAGGATGCCGAAGAACCCAATTGGCTGGAATTTCAAGTATCTTTTATTTGGAACAATTTTTTTCAGCTCAGTGCTCAGTTGTTCGGAGCCGCTACTACGAACACTAGATAGAAATTATTCGGAATTGATTGTTTTCAAGAAAACTGCTCCAAATGCGTGTGATACGGCCTTTAGTAGTCCTTAGTCCCTATGCAAAAGTAGGTCCTACTTGTGACCCCTTCAAGTAGGCAATGTATAACATATGTTGTCAAATACTCAAACAAACGGTAATCCATATAAAATAAACATGCATTACTCTCAAACCACCTCGACGACTGCTTCCATTCGACTAAATGAATAATGATTGTATAAGGCGGTAGGCACAGACCATGACACAGACGATAGGTATAATGTAATAATGCAGCCTTTGCCTCAGTTGCCAGTTGGTATGCAGCTCGAAATTGCCAATATTTCAGAGAATATTTAAGGAGAAACCCCATTTGGCGATTAAAATTTGGAATATGAAATTATTGTGTGTGTGTGTGTGTGTGTGAGGTCGAGTCGAGAACAAAACGAGGCCCTGGGCTCGAGCCAGGCTTTCTCATGCCTTAAAACATCCCTATTCCTTAGCCTTGACATATTACAGAAATTTTGAAGGTCGTATGCAATTAACCATCTCTAGATGAATATGATGGCGGGAAAGTTATTTTTGCAGTCTCTCTGCAGTTTTTATATCATAGTAACGATAAAAAAACAATAAATGGATTCATTTTCTATGCATAAACCACTAAACTAAAATTTATGTTGAAAGTTTTGTGAGTTTTTTTATACAAGGTAATTACTTTATAAATGGTTTCTAAATTTTACCATTTACTATTGATTTCTTTGTCCATTTGTATCTTAACAAGGTAAACAAAACATTTAGCTAATAGAGTTTGATATTTAAATTATTGAGTGAATTAAGTGAGCCATTCTGAATATCAAATGAACAAGTGCTTGAGAACATTAAAAATTTTCACTATGTTTCACTTTCTTTTTTAAAAAAACTGAAGAAAGTCACTATAAAAAAGGAGTATTCGTCTAATTTCAAATGCGTGTATAAAGATATCTGATTATTTTACAATTCTTTCAATTTTCTAATTCATTTTTTAACTTGTTTTTACTAATTCATCGCACTTTTGATTAAACCACAGTCGGACCTTCGTTTTACGAACTTTCACATTCAGCGAATTTTTCTATTTTACGAACTTTTTTCTGGATCAATGAACATTGTACAATTTTCATCCTAATATAACCTCCAAATAGCGAAGTGTACTTTTTTATTTAAAGAACTTTTTATCAGGTAATTCGGTTTTTTTTATCTCCCAATTTTTAAAATACTTCTGGATCTTCGTATGATGAAATTATAAAATCATTTTAAACAGTTCGACATTTATTACAGTGTAGAGAAAATACTCATGAAAGGGGTCTTAGTACATTGCACAGATACGAAGCGTATTATGAGCGAAAAATTTTTCAAACAAAATTAATAGACTTTACCAGTAATTAAATTTAAGGACACATGATGCTTAAAATTACTGGTTACAAAAAAAGTGTATATTTAAAATAACTTGTAGGTTTAAAATTAGAAAATATCACTCAAATTGATCAATTTTAATGCAAAATTACTTTGAAAGTTGAAAATGCAGTATTTTTCTAGATAATGTTTCTTTTCTTTCTTTTTCCTTGCAGATTTCTTTTAGATGGATAAGATCTATAAAATAAATATTAATTTTTACAAAAAAAGGTGTAAATAATCACTTTACAATAATGTATAGTGTTTATGAAGTTAAAATTTATTTTATGTGGCTTACAAAATATATTGAAAGATAAATCTCCATTTAACGAATTTTCCACATAACGAACTTTATTTTCGGGCTTGAGCGACTTCTTTAAATAGAGTTCGGACTGTTATAAAATAAATTTATCTCTTTTGAATATATTTGGAGGGATAAGAAACAAGTAATTCTGGAAATTTTAGTCAGACTACCACCGACTGCAACAAGTGCATCTACGAGTGATTATACACAAAATCCCTAACAAGTTGCTAACCGCGCCGATCACCATGGTAACGCAGCGGATTTCCTGGTCATTAAAAACACCCGTTTCTAACGCTCACAGGCTAGCTCTTCATTAAGTTTTTTTTTATTATTTATTTATTCTTTTTCGTGTGTGCTTACCATGATCCGTGAAAAGAGCATGGACGGATGTGGAATGAATGCAGTGGGCAGGGATCATCGTCCTGATGGATTGGCCAAGGAGATTGTCCATTAGGCCTGCTTCCAATCAATCGCTTGTTCGGTCACACAGCCAAGTCATAACAATAATAACCTTTTTGGAACATATTTTGGAATTGTTGCAGAAGAACTAAATGTTTGGAATAAACGAAAAAAAGAATGCGCACAGGTCATAGAGACGTTCAGGTCAGTGTGGTAATTAGGGTTGCTTTATGGAAGTTATGGACAAATAATTGGAAGTATCGGTATATGAAGGAATATGAATTGTATGTATCATTAAGGAAATCATTTTTTAGATTGTGTATGGTGTTAAGGGTTTGTTAAAGAATTTAACAAAAATTAAATACAAAGTTGTTCGGCGGAGGATAATGAACAACTTTAAGTGAAATTTATGTAATAAAGGTTTTGAAAAAGTACTTTACTTAAATAAGTCTCATAAAATCTAAAATCATTCACTCGCACAAACAAAATTTGTTCTTTAAATTTTATTTGTTTGAATTATAGTTTATTGGTTTCTGGAATTAAGGTATCCAATACGTGCGACAACTTTAAAAAAAAAAAATGGAGATATGGGGTTTTATGTTTAGTACATTTTAAGAAGAATATGCTAAAATTAAGAAGAGAAAAAGAAATTATATTATTACTAAAATGGGAAAAAAATTGGTACAAATTTACAAAAAATATATAAACGTGGTCTATTCTATACCAAAAGTTTATGTGAACAAATTTTTAATTTTTCAATTTTGATGTGTTGCTTTGTTATTCATTTTTGAAATGGCCTTCAGGATAAGAGATATTTTAATTTTTACAAAAACTAGAGTTCTTCATCTTAGTTATAATATGAAATTGCTTAAAAAACAGTTATTATATTAACATAAGGGATTGTAAATTTTGTAATAAAAGAGTGATTAATAAATCTGAAGACTAAAACACTTCTACTATTATGCAGAACCTACACAAAAAATTTCAGTTAATTATTTTCAAAAGTTTTTGAGCAATTACTGGCCAAGTTTAAGTATTTTCAAAAAAAAAACTTCGAGTTTAAAGTATGTTTATAAAGTATGTTATAAAGTATGTTTTTAAAGTATAAAAACGCGTTTTAAAGTATGAAATATCTTGCTTAAAGTAATGGCATCTGCTTTTACTAAAATACTTGTAGTTTTTGTTTTAGTGAACGGAAAATAATAAACTTGGTATTTTTATGAAGCTGATAAGATGGTCTATAAAATAAAATCAAGAAAACAAATTGTCAATTTTTGGCAAAATTCACAATTTTAGGGTAGTAGGAACGCAACATATCAAAGTTCTTTGTCGAACAATAAGCAATTTATATCAAAGGCATTCTGTTTTACATCTACAAAGCTCAAAGAAAACTGATTTTGTTCTAAAAAATGCTTTTTTGTAAAAATATATTGGTGTATTTTAAATAATTATATCGTTTTCTTAAAGAAACATTTCATGATTTAATTTTTTATTAACGTCTCATTTTGAAGTAGCAAGGCTATTGGCGACAAAATTCGTAATTTTTAACATTGTTCAAATGACAAAAATAGCACCTGAGCTAACACTGCAGTCTCCTACACCATTCTAACAGGAAGATTCTGATTCTCGACAGATAAAGCGTACATCAGTCCTTCTACATTTCGAGTCTTCAGTGGCACAAGGACTCAACAAAGCTGGCCACAAGTTCGTGACCATGGCTACTCGGTGACCACTACCCCAATAAACGCTTTGTAATATTTGTATTAAGATATGATTTTTCAAATTGATGTAAAAGAAGTATTAAATTTATTTAACGTTTTTAAAATCGGGTACCTCCTTTGGAAAAACAAATTGCCGTAATATCCGGCGTACAACGCGCACTTTTAACACAAAAACTAAGATCGAAATTTACGGATGCAAGTTATATACCGGGTATAAAAACGAAAGCTTTAAATCTATGTTTGTATATATGAAATCGCTTCACTCCAACACCGTTCAACCGATCACTATGAAAATTGGCATGTATATGTATTGTTTGTGAAGAAGATTTTTGTGCTATTCTCTTTGTTGCAGTTCTCCACCAGGTAGCGCTACAGCAAAGCAACTTCTGCACCGTTCAATCAATCGTCAAGTTGCCAAAATGGTCGCCAAAAATGATGCCAACTTTGCTCTATCGGCAACGTTTCACTATGTTTCCATTGAATCGGCATTATCATGCAAGGAACGGCGTTGCTTGCGAATAATACAATTTTAACATAAAATAAATAAAATAGAAAGTAATATTAACGTTTTACACATCCAGATATAGATTATTTACACTATTTTAAACGCTCATAACACAAAATTTGTAATAATGTGTATTGTACTTTTGCTGAGTAGAGATAAGCATAGGAAGGTATTTTTTCAAGAATCGACCCACGAGAAAATTACGGGGCGTTATAAATTTAAAAAAAATTCTTTTTATCAGCTATTAGATCTACAGATATAAAATTTAATAAATATGTTTGTTTTTTGTTCAGCTGAGATATGCAAAAACTTTTTTTTGTTTGTTTAATTTGCAATTCAAGTAAAATTAACTCATTAAAAACTTCTTTATCCTTCAACTGTATTGTTTAATATTTCAATTCACCCGTGCGAAGAACGGGTAAACCAGCTAGTATATAAAAAATGAACAAAGAAAAAAATTAAATTTTTACATATATCGAAAAACAATTTATTTAAAAGAAATCACATTCCTTATGAACTTAAAAGATTGTAGTTCTATAAGTATACTATATTTTTCCAATACTTGGAATAATATCTCGGATAAATGACTCCCAAACAAAAGAACATTGCGCACGTACATTTCAGACTTCTTCATAAAAAGCGGGTGCGCGTTATACGCCGGATTTTACGATATATGATTTTTATCAGAAATTTAATTTTGCTGTGTTCCTTAAGCATTGCATGTGAAAGGATTGAACTATACTAGTGCTTCTCAAACTTTCGATATTTGCGACTCAACTTTCAATCATAATTTCCATCGCCTCCCCCTCCATACGATAACAATGTATTGAATTCAAGAAAATAAAACTACAAAAGCTACAATACGACTTTAACCTCGTAAGTGTCACCAGCGTATATAAATATCTCGTTTAGTCAAAGCATGAATTGCCCCAGACGTATATATACGTCTTTCCGAAGTACGTTCTTTAATATGCACTGATATCCATAAAATTATTCCGAAGTATTTAGAATGCATTAAAAAGATCTTGACAGTGTTTGCGAAGGATTTACTTATTTCAGAGGATTTGTTTATTTTTATTCCTTTTCTCCCCCTCCCCCCATACATCACATTTGCACATCTACGTGGAAAATGGTGGCATTGGGGAGCGAATCACGTATCTTTTAATTGGAAGTTAAGGGATTAATTATAAACTGTACAAATTATCAAGATAAGTTTTAATTTTTGTATATAATTTATATATGACGAGCCCATAAGGTCAATGATAATTATCAAACTTGTTCTTAACTTGCTATATCAATTATAAAATACTTTATGCAGTACTGATACATTTATAAGTGTATTATATCAGTGTAAATTTGTATTTATTTCTTATTGTCGGAATGTATTTTGTTTTGTTTACTTTTAATAAATTAGTAATTATTTTTAAATAATCTCCCCCCCCCCCGATTTTTTAATATGCTTGCGCCTTGTAGAGTTATCACGTCCCCTACGGGGGTGCACCCTACAGTTTGAGAAACGCTGAACTATACGCAAAAAATATAAATAGTACTGAATATTCCGGTGTATAACGGCCTATACTTTCAAACTGCTTTTTTTAAAAAAAATTTCGGTATATTCGCCGTATAACGTCCCTATCTTTTTACGAAGAGACGTGAAATATACGTGTGCAAGGCTATTTACCTTTTGAAATCTAGATATAAAGTGTGAGTGAATAATAAAAGCATGGAATAAAATAAAACCATGCACAAAAAAAAAGTTATGCAAAAATTGTAATATATCTAACGATCTATATGGAACGTAAGAAAATTATTTATATTTATGGATAAAAAAAACACTGATGGTGAAGATGAAACAAAGTTCAAATCAAGATATGACGGGAAGACGAATATGCCACGCTTTTTATTTTAACCTACTATGAAAGATCATAAGGTATGTCATTTCTTTTAAATAAACAGTATTTTTATATAAATGTAGTAGTCGAAATATTTTTATGCTCATCTCTTTTTTCTTAAAGCTATCATTTTTATAACCGACATAAAACGCCCACCTGTATTTCGATCTTATTTTTTGTGTTTAAAATGTGCGCTATACGCCGGATTACACGGTAAGTAATTTAGGAGGAAAAAAGTTAAGTGTTTAAAGTAAAAGTGGAAAAATATAAATAAAAAAGGAACAGAGTGGTTTCCTGTACATCACTGTCTTTTGTAACGGGTAAAAAAAAAAAAAATTCTAAACGAGTTTTACAGCACATTCAACAGTCTCGTAGAACGCACAGGATGCATTTAAAATGTGACATACTTTTGCTTTGAAATGTGTTGAAAGTGTACATTTAACTCTGTTTATAATAATTTATATAACAATAATTTTTACAGTAATAATATACGTATGTAATATTTCTTAATTTTGCGTTACATTTGTTTATTTATAGCTGTTATATATGTATTTGCGACATATTTCATGAAATAATCCTTGCTAGGAGTTGAGTAATTTTAAATCTCTGCGTAAACTAAAACTATATATTTGAAACAAACACACGTCTCATTGCCCCAATATGTTGTTAATAATAATACTCAGAAACAAACTAAAACTTTCTAAAAACCATTTTATAATCAATATCTCTTTACCTGTATTGTGAAAAGAATAGCACATAAATACTATGTTCTTTCTAAAATCTATTTAGTTTTCTTTATGAAATTAAAATAAATAAATATTATATGTTCCTTTTTTACCTATTCTTTGGTACAATTAAAGGAGGGCATTAACCTTTGGGATGTCTTTATCTTCGAAGTTTTCTTATAATGTATCCCGATGGACTACATTGTGATATTATTATTATATTATCTTAGGTTGATTACGCCTTTTTCTGAAAAACCTTTGTAAATTTTGTAGTTATTTCATTAACTTCTTTTTCATTGACTCGCTTCTCTATGCCTGCTTCAATTAGAAAATAGAACACTAATTGTTCAAATAATACAAAGCCTTTCTTTGAGCTTTTCAAGGTAATTTTTCGGCTTCTATATCATTTACATTTATTTTTTTCTGAATTAATTAGATTTATCTTATTTATCAGTTTCAACATCAAAAATCTAACCTCTTTGCTCCATCAGCAATAATTGAATATCTTCAGTACTCGTGCCACATTCTTAACCTTCTTCGTTCCTCTTTTAATAAAGCCAAGTTTGTAAGAATGCCAGGGCTGTATAGAGATTTTTATCCCAATTCTTAGATCAGGTTAATGTGGAAATTTTTGTTGACTGAATGTTCTCTATGATTATTTAAACTATTCGAACTTACCTTGAACTGATTGTGGAATGTAATGTTCTTCAAATGACCTAAATGTTCTGCTTTTCAGAAAAAAATATTTCTGGAAATGCTTTGTGGTGCCCCAATGGTTCTTGGAATAACCGAAAAAGTGCCCAATCTTATTTATTTATTTATCCAACGCCCGTGCTTGGCTTCTTGACCATTTGACGCCGAGCCTCCCATTACCGACTGACGATGTCGTCAGTCGGGTATTCTTCGAGTCTAGTGCATTGGAGCAGTTGGTCGCCATCCATTCTGGCATGGTCGCGGAGTGGGCAGGCCTCGTCAGCAGCCAGGCCAAGCCCGTGGACGTATACTCCCATAAAGCCATATCCCGTGGTTAGGCGAAAGCGGGCAACAGCTTCGTCTCTCTCCAGGTGCCTCGGGATTGGACCCACAGTGGCCAGAGTTTCCCAATGCTTTCCAAGGCTCTTGGTCTTTTGGGTCACGGTAGTATATTTGTCGTCGAAGGTGGAAATAAGGCTCTTTGCTCTTCTGAGAGCTAAGTGGACTTCCGGTTGAGATAACTCGGCTCCCTGTGTGGCTCTTTGGTAGGTTCTCTCATTGCCGGGCATCCCAACATGACTTGAGATACACTGTAAGGCCACAGTCCAACCAAATGAGATTAGCTCCGCAATTTTAGTTCGGCACTGAAGGGTCCAATCTTCTAACCACCAAAATGTAGGTCTTTTATATAAACTGTTCTAGGCTCTCGGCTTGAGAATATTACAAAAATAAAACACAACCTGAGAAAAATAACACAAACAGAAGTAGGGTAAATAAAGGTAAATTACATAGAGCTCAAATAGAAAGGCATATCTGGACTATAACTATATCCAGATTCGGCATGTCTAATCAAATTCGAAATCCAGTACTATGCAAAATGAAGGGCTCTAATATATACCCTGGTGTAAGAATTTAAGGTAACTGGGACGTTTTCGAGAAGGAAAAATAAACCTTTTTTTGCACCAACTTTAAATGGTTCTCACTTAGTTATATTTAAAGTAACGGAAATAAAACTTTTACGTTGAATTATTTGTATATTTATGCACTTGTAAATCTTAAAAAAATTTCATTTTAAATTACAAATAAATCTGTTAGAGCAATAATTAATCAATAACTATTTTTTTTTATTTTCTAGCATGTTCTTAACTTTAGGCACACTTTGCATAAAATCTACTGCATATACAGCTATAAAATTTCACGGAGTTTTTGTAAGCATAACAATCTATAAAATGAACGAAATGAAATTTTATACAAATTTATAAAAAATTTTAAATTTAGTGATTCAAATTTCCTTTAAATTTTATGCAGAAATTGTGCTATATCTGAAATTTCTGAATGTTTATTTGAAAATGAATTCATTCACTTTGTTAAAAGTTTGTTAATCTTGTATTATGCAAAATATCAGTACTATAAGTAAAGTAGATTTTGAGAAAAGTGTACCGGAATCACCAAAAAATGCGTTTTGAGGAAATTGCAAAAAAAGATATTTCCATCTATGTTTTGTAAAATAATATGAAGTCATATCATTGTTAATTGGATTATTTTGTATGATTTCTCAGTTTTTAAACTGTAAGTGTGAAGTTCTAGATTCTGTAGAAGTATTTTTAATTAACCTTTCCCTGCTTCTTCAATACGTGCTATCTACGATTCAAATCTGCTTCTACCAAAGTTTTGTTTGTAAGTTTTAGTATTTTTACTTCACTTTCAACATCATCATTACAGGATATTACAAAATTCTTTACACATATGTTTATTTTTATAAAAATACACAAAAAAATGTCTTTGATGAATTTCCGAAGTTATTTTAATTTAAATGGAACTCTGTTTTTAAAAATTTTAACAAAAGAATTTCTGTTTTTGTATTCATACATATGAACATTTATTTATTTGAAGGTAAAACCAAAAGTAATAAACATATAGAGTTATTCATGAGCATTCAAATGTTAACAATAAGCAGTTTGAAAAAACGAAATGTCTATTTAGAATAATCCTCAAAATCTACTTTGTACTATATCCACTCGATTTATAATTTAAAAACTATACTGAGTATTTATAAATGCAAAACTAAACATAATTAACATTTCAAAAAAAAAATTTTGCAAACTTTTGTAACAAATTATTTAAATTTCCGTAATTTTTGCACAAAAAATGAAAAAATTTTAATAAATTTACACATGTAATGTAGAAAACTTGCTTTCTTCGAATAGAAAAATTAGTTTTTTACAATACATTTTGAATACACTACGGATTTTGAAGAAAGTGTACCTGAATCACAGTTACATCACATTTGCTTGCAATTTTAAAATTCAATTTTCTAGCGTTCTTTTGATCGAATTCTCATAAATAATACATCTATAGAAGCAGCAAAGGACCCTCTATTTTTTAAAAGTAAAATTAAAAAAATGCAAAATTTAAAGCACTTTCACGTCCCAGTTACCTTAAGAGAATTTGCATATTTTATTGAATTGCATGAAAAGAACTGGGCTGACTGAAGAATCACTGCTTCTAGATAAAAATACAAATCTTGTACGACAAATACTTAATCGTACACGTGTGTGTAGGCAGAGCCAGCAGAAAAACAGACTTTATAAGCGCGTAAGTTCAGACGTATTTCGTTCACTAGCATACCTCGGTGAATTTCTTGGTGTTATTTTGAAGCAATCGGTTCAATTCAAATTGTAACAGTATATTTAAAATGAGTAACCACCAACGTTTAGATGATGGAATGAGGTGGTGAATTGTTGGGAGGCTAGAAGCAGGCCAATGTCCAGCCCAGATTTGAAGAGAGTTCAATTTAACGCCTAGCGTCGTGTGTAACTTATGGAAAAAATTCCAGGATGCTGAATACATCCAGAGAAAGTCTGGGCAAGGCCGTCCAAGAACCACGTTGGCTAGAGAAGATCGCCATTTGTCGATTATAGCAAGACGAAACAGGGGGCTACAGCTTCTCAGCTCTCTTGTTACTTGCATGCAGCCACAGAAACCCGTGTATCAAGAGTGACTATTTCAAAAAGACTTCATGAGAGAGGATTGTTTGCCAGAAGACCTAATGTTTGCGTCCCGCTCACGTCTATTAACAGGAGAGTCCATTTAGCATGGTGCATACAGAATAGAGATTAGAGTATGGATCAATGGGCGACCGTTCTGTTCACCGATGAGTCTCGTTTCAGCCTAAACACCGATTTTCGCAGTACGTTCATATGAAGAGAACCAGGGAACTGCTACCTACCCTCCAATATCCGAGAAATCGACAATTATGGAGGAGGAAGTTTAATGGTCTAGGCAGGCATCATGTTGGATGGGCGTACACTTCTCCATGTTTTTGAAAGAGGCTCTGTGACTGGTGTGAGGCATAGGTATGAAATCTTGGAGCCCTATGTTCGCCTTTTCAAGGGTGCGTTTGGCCCTGAGTTCATTTTAATGGACGATAACGTGAGGCCACAT